>JAEQBH010006791.1:0-195066 GCA_016808115.1 Tetrastigma voinierianum
ACAAGGAAATTGATGGTAAGTGCAGGTTATGTAGGGATGATGAGGCAATTGCTAACCTTGGATCGAGAGGGCTGGTTAAAAACTAGTGATCTTTGTTACTTTGACCCTGATGGATTCCTATTCATTGTTGATAGGTTGAAGGAATGGATCAAATAAATGGCATATCAGGTGATTGAATTTCATCAATTGGTTTATTAGTCTCATAGCAGATGTATGTTGCAGGTGTCTTCTCATTGCCTTTAAAATTGTTTTTACTCAAAGCCAAGATCAACTTGCAGGTTCCTCCTACTGAGTTGGAACATTTACTGCAATCCAATCCAGAAATTGATGATGCTGCTGTAATCCCGTATGTATCTGGTACTATCTTCTCTTGGTGTAGCAAATCATATTTTCACTGGTTTGCAAAATGCTCCAAAAGTTTGAATTTTTGTTGGATTAATATAATGAGTTCTACTTACGTAAATATATATAAATATATATAATCAGTTCTACTTCATTCAAGTTTACATGTACTACCCTAGGGTTTCAGAATGTTTTTCCTCTGTGGTGAAACATTGGTATTATTGAAGATAAGAAGGATCAATATGTCGTTTTGACTTTTCTTGTTGAGCACCCAAATTGGAGAGGAGATGTTAATTAGCCACTTTAACAAATTTCATAGCTGCCAAGTGAATAAAACAAAGATCTTCTCTGTTGGACTGTAATGATACCTATAGCAGTTCTGACGAGGAGAAATATAAGCAACAGGAAGGGGATTTATTGGAGGATAGAATAAAAGGGTGGTTTTGAATCTAACATTTTCCCCTCGTGTTGGAGTGCCTTGATTCATTAGCAGTAGGGGTTAGAATGACATCAATTGCATGAGGCTCACGAGGTCCATAGTAAAGTAGCACGCCCTTGAATTTTAGTTCTGTTGGTGTTCTCCATTATATAAATGCAGGTATCCTGATGAAGGAGCAGGACAGATCCCAATGACCTTTGTGGTGAGAAAACCAGGAAGCAGCATCGCTGAGGCTCAAGTTATGGAATTCATTGCAAACAGAGGCATGCTCACTATTTATCTATGAAACCTCATTGACATTTTTAAAGATTATGTCTTCATACGTGGGAGTGTGTTCTTGTTTGCAATTTATGAAATCTTCAATAGATGATATCCATTCATATTTTTCATATTGAGGAAATTATGGATTGATGAATCAGCCATTGTCTGATAGCGGACTTGTCTAACCCAAGCACATACTTTGGGAGACCCCATCAAATTAAACATCCCTGCATTTACTAGTAGGTTGCCGGTGTACTATGCTATTGATGCATTTCTGCTTGCAGGTTGCCCCATACAAGAAGATAT
The DNA here is from genome assembly GCA_016808115.1 of Tetrastigma voinierianum. Taxonomy (NCBI): domain Eukaryota; kingdom Viridiplantae; phylum Streptophyta; class Magnoliopsida; order Vitales; family Vitaceae; genus Tetrastigma; species Tetrastigma voinierianum. The sequence goes on from JAEQBH010006791.1 coordinate 1,349, forward strand.
GACGCTTAGCATTTATCAACTCTATTCCAAAATGGCCTCAAAGTTTTCTATCTCCAATTATGTCTGTTTGATCAGTTTCCTTACCTAGCCCCAATGATTAATCCTATAACTATATAATTGTTTTGTATACTACCAGTAGCTTGAGGAAGCCTGCAGAACTGTGTAGATGAAAATTGTTTTCAATTACTGGATTCATCATCATCGATTCTCTCCTGTTACTCGATTATATCTGTAATCGCCATCACAGTACATATTAAGTCGTAAAACATATTACATGACAAACATTTGTGTGCACAAGATGAAACACAAAGAAAGGATTTTATAAAACCAAGGCGAGGCAAAAAGAGTATAACACATTACATATCAGTAACAGAAGATAAACGTGGTCAAGCTAAAAAGCTCAAATTGTCCAAAACGAAAAGTAGGAGAGATTACATATATCAAGACAAGACAAAAGAAGCCCTAGCTAGACCAAGTCGGGCTAGCCAGTTCCAGCTCCGTTGCTAGCACCACCTTCAGTATTAATAACCACCTTGGGCAAGACCGGGCACTCTCTGCCTCAAGATGAACCTCCCTTTAAGGAGCTTTGCCACCTACACACCCAACACGGTAACCTTCTTCGTACTCATCTTTACAGTCGATTCAATACTCAATAGCCTCTCTCGTAGCCTTCCTCGTCGCCTCCTCGTAAAGCCTTTCGAATGACCTCTAATTTTGCTCCTCAACCTCGTCTCAGCCTTTGGGCTGTTTTTTGGTCGAGTTTGATATGATTTGTATTTTAGGTTCTCAAAATTGAATATAGTTCCAGTTTATGGCATAATTTTACAGAAGTTCCTATTTTCTAGATTTTTAAATAACCGTTATTTAAAAATCATTTGTCAGCTGAGTTTTTGAACTCAATGAAACTCGTTCGTCAGTTGTTTTGGTTTTTTTTAATGAATTGAAAAGTGGGAGATGGAGAATTGTTTTTCGCTACTAACATCACCCTTTCATGTCTATTTTACTATAACTAAATGCATTACTGACAAGTGAAAGATAGCTTCATTCAATGTATGTCATTTTGCATTTTGATCACGGGTGAGCTCTCTTACTTTTTCTTATCTTCGAGAGATTGATTGAAGGCTTAAAAGTGCTCTTTCGAGGCCTATTCATCGAGGTCGCACTTTTAGGTACTAATCATTCCAAATAACCCACTGGCATATTGATGTCCCTATCAGGTTACTAACAAGATTTCAGAGGTGTTTTGGTAGTTTGTGCCAAACACTTCTCCATCTTCGGACCGGACTGAGGACAGAGCTGAACACGAGGAATCCGAGCCAAAACTAGCTTTGTACATTAAAACGGGGAGCAGAACTAAGGAAGAACAAAGTGGTAAGAGGAATGGAAGAAGAGCGTAGCAGAAAATTAAGACTGTGGTGCCAAACTGACATGTGGCCTGGCATTGGTGCCAATTCTGGCACTAAAAGCACTTTGGTGACAGTGTGAAATTGCATTGCGCCACTTTGGCATCGTAGGAAAATTGACATTGGTGCCTATTTCGCATTGCGTGAAAATTCCTCCGTACTGTGCCACTTTCACTGCACTTCTAACCTACACATTACTAGTCCCTTAGCAATGGAAACACACAACCAAGAAAAAGTGAGAACATGCAAGATGTGTACAAAAGTGTGGGTATAGGTAATGCTCAGGTTTCCAAGTCAAAGGTTGAGCCCCGCATTGAAAATCGCTGAGAGGATCGCATGCCATACGCATCAATTGTCGGGGCAAAGTTCACCCCAAGGAATCAACCGAAGCTTCCACCGAGTGCTATGTATGTGGATCGCTTGCATCAATAAACTAACTAGCTGCTATACCCCCCAACCCGGGCCTATCACGCCTTAGAAGGGTGACCAACCAAAAGAATCGATTCCACTCATTTCATACCTTTCTAAAGTAATGATGCAATGTCGAGAATCCAACCTCAATTAAAGTCCATATAACGAGTGATCCAATCGATGACCCCAACCAACTAAGGTTTAGGGCATCAAGCCAAAAGGACTTCGATCAATAAACTCCCATGTGTCACCTAGACTCGACGATTTTGAATTTCACTCACAACTCACAACCCAACCTTCCAACCCATGTAGCGAGCACTAAATCGTGGCTCCCTTGGCCATTGGTTCGGGTGGCACTAGGCTTTAAAGGCTTCGCTTATATACCCTCTGACCGTGCTCTGTTTCAGTGGCCGAAAGGCCGGCTTTAACAAACTCTTTCTTTTTCTTTTTCTTTCTTTCTTTCTTTTCTTTGAGACATATCGGGTCTTCTTTGGTGGGAACCGTAACTCTATTACTGTGTGGTCACCTAAACTAAGGCTAGTTTTGCTAAGTAAAAAGTGGGTCATAAATTCTTAGCCTATTAATGAAAACTGGCAAATTATGTGTGGCTAGCTCTCTGGAAGAGAAAGGGCTAAGACTAGGGACTTAACCTCCACCAACAATTAGATAAGTATGGAACTAGGCTAACAAAACACGATAACATGCAATGCTCCAATTTTTCAACTTTTGGAAGAGACAAAACCACAAAAATATGGGGGCAAAAATGGTTAAAAAGTGCAGAAAAATGTAGCTGTATGGTATATTTCTGTCAGTATATTTCACAAAATTATCAGCTTTTTCAAAAAGAAACTGTGTGGTACCTCCAATAGAAGATGAAACGAACGGTTTGAACTAGGGAGGGAATGGCATGGTTGAACAGTGCACCTGCACTGCACTGCAATGCAGGAGGAAAATGAGATTCTCCCCTGCACTGCAACTCCTGCAACATTTCAAAACCAAAAATTGTGATAAGATAAGCTTGTAAATGCGAAAATATTTGAAAAGAAAATAGGTAAAAGTAGTGGCACCACTAAAAACCCAAATTAAGACTTAAAATAATATAAAGTAAAAATTTCAACAAAATTGAGTGGCTCTGTGTTCCCAGAACCACTCCTGGGCCAGGTAGCTACTGGATCTCAAGGAGGGCTGTGATGAGTAGCCCCTCCACGCATGCAAAGTGGTGTGTGCCGTGTGCCTTCATGGTCACCCTTTTCAGCAATCTAGTCTCCTCGTGGTAAATAATGACCACAGGAGGAATGGTGGATTCTTCATTAACTGCTTCATTGTTCTCCATCAATTTCCCGCCGCTTATTAATATCATGCCTTCCACCCGCGGTACCACTCGTGCAAATCCATCGACGGTTCTCGATCCTCACAAATTGCTTTTGCCACGCCAGTGGAAAATATTAAGCCCAAAGTCATATTTCCCAAAGGTAAGCCGCATTTACTCCATTCCGCAATTGATTATGGCATTAGATGTAGCCAAAATGGCTCCCATATGATGCACTTGTTAGTGCCCCATGCCAACCGCCCGCATCAAGAACTACGAAATCCACCGGATAAGAAATTTATCCACTCACCAAAACATCCTCAACTATGCCCTCCTTAGTAATTTTTACTAATCGATCATTTAAGGATGTGAGTGATGTCAGTAAAGCCAGCCTCCCAAACCTAACCGCTTAGGTATACCGGTAAGGCAAATAGGTCGACATCGCTCCCAACCAAAGAATGCCTTATCTATGCAAGATCCTCCAATGTCGACCGAGATGGTGGGTGAATTCCGGATCTTTGTATTTCACCAAGGTTTTGCACTGTATGATGGAGCCGACTTGTTCAACAGAAGGCCTTGTTAATGCCCAACCCTTTCTTGCAGATCAGGTACGTGTCCTTTTTAGAAATTTAGTATAGGTCGGAACCTCGTTTTATCATGTCAAGCAAAGGATGTTCACCTTACCGCCTCAAAGACTTCCGTGATGCCTTCGCTTAGAAGCCTCTTTTCAAGGCCTTAGTGCTCGGGGAAACGGAGGAGGCATGCTTCTCTTCATTGAATCTTCTTTAATGAATATGTGCTCTTGCTCCACTTCCTTTTCTTCTCTGGTCTCTTTAGCAAGTTTAGGCACTGGTTGATCAACCTGTTTGCCATTTCTCAAAGTGATGACAGCTTTTACTTCATCCATCCTCAAAGGTGGCCAGCCAGAACCTATCCTACGACCTCGAGATCGGGCAAAGTTGTTTGGGAAGGGAATCTCCTTGCTCCCGCACCGCCGGCGGCCGCCTTGTGATGGATGACTGAGGTTATCAATTTTCCGTCGAGGCTACCCTCAAGCCCATCTATTCTTTGCTCAAGGAGCCTTCACATTTTCAACTTTATTCAATCGGCATCGATGGCTTTCTCGCCTCCTCTACGAAATTTCCCACCACCTTGCCTGAAATCTCGTGATGGCTTGCTCAACAGGAGAAGAGGTGGGTGGTTGCCGCTGTCATGCCCTTGGAACATATGCCTATAGCCGAGGCTTCCAGGAGAGGTTTGGGTGGTTCCTCCAGTTGGGATTATATGTGCTTGCCACATATTTGGCACGCGGTGCCTATTTTGGCCCACAACACGCATGTTCTGCATCAAATCCCCACCGAGGAGCACTGACGTGCCTCCCGCACTGCTGGATTGCATCAAGCATGGTTTGGTCTCTGCAGGAGGGACTTTAGTCACCGCCCTCGGACCTCATGTAGCCTTTTTCCTTCCAGTTCTTCCACCCTCCTAGCCAAGATGGATAGCTTAGCCTTCAGCTCCACATCCTCTGCAAGTGAATAGATGCCTCCCCTTGGGTTTGCTAAGGGTCTCATTCTATCTGCCTCCCTGGGATTTGGCTCGTCCCAAGCCTTGGATGTCTCAGCTACATAGTTGAGGAAATCCATGGCCTCATCCAAGATTTTTGGCTTAGGAATCCTCCACACATGGTCTCTGGGCCGCTTGTTTGGCGGTTAGGGACATTCCATCATAAAAATGGTTTACTAAAGATCCATGTATCAAACCCATGGTGTGGGCATGCACCCATAGTCCTATAAATCTCCCAAAGACTGGAGAACCTCTCACCATCATGAGCTACAAATGTAAATTCTGTTCTTCAAGTTGTTTGTCTTGTGAGCACTGAAGAATTTTAGAAATTTACCGCAGCCTCCTCAATTCCTTATGGTTCTCGCCTTAATGCATTTAGCCAATTTTTACCTTGTCTTTTAGGGTCAAGTGGAGTGCTTTCAACTCAGGAGCTCCATGTCCACCGTGACCTTCTTTGAAAGTGGTGCATACTTCCTCAAACTACCTTATGTGATTGTAAGGGTTTTCATTCCATGCCATGGAATGTTGGGAGTAGAGGCACCAAGTAAGGCTTCATTGCCACTTCCTCAGCAGGAGGAATTATGCATGAGGGTGCACTCACCCCGGTGGGTGTATGTGATCCCCGCGGATCGATAAGCATCGGGACCTCTGTGGACCCCTTTGTCATCGGCCGCCTCGTGGAGGCTCCATCTCGATCACCGTAAAGGCTAATTTCACTCGCTTCAATCGGGAAGCATCGAGCCCTATGCACCGCCTCGCAAAGGTTTCTTTCCCACTACATAAACTGCTCTGTACACTACACAACAGCAATAAACCAATGCAAAACAAGACTACCAAAAGGGTTAAGGTTAGCTAAAATAAAAACAGGGAAAAACAGTATGTGCAGGATAAAAATTCAAATTCCCCTGCAGTGAACTGCAATTAGGGAAAAATGGTTAAAAAAAAAAAAAAAAAGAGAATTCACCAACACTTGTGATGTGGATCACAAGTTCAAAAGCTTCATCCTCACTAAGGCACCATCCCACAAGAACGGCGCCATTTGATCTCGAGCGGTAGGGTTTATAATCAACAAAATTTATAATCCTAATTCTCCCAGATCACGTGAGCATAGCTATTGGCAAGATAGTGGTTCTAGGGCCTAAATAATGTGGATGGGTTTTCTCAGGTAAATGATGTGCGCTAAGTTCAAAATGGTGAATTCAATTTGATTTGGGGTTTTAGTAAAACAAAGGGAGAGTCAGGATTTATAAACTAAAAATAAAATGAAGTAAAATATGAAAAAGAACTCCTCAAGATCTGCCACTCGTCGAGGTCCCAAGGCAAATGAAAGGTTCCTGTCCTTTTCCTCAAGGCTGGGGAGGATGAGACATATAGTCATTTCCGAACCGGATCTTCATTTGGCCATAAAACTCGAACCCTTTGTAATTTTCCTTTGAATTATAGTATCTATTGAGCATAAATGCTCCTGACAAGTAAAGATATCCCCTAAATCTAGCCTTTACAATAATTCAATAGAAGGCAACTATTTAACTCAAGTGATCAACAATAAGTATCCATCAATCCTAAAAGCTTGCCACATACTGTGTTAATCAAGGCACATTTAAGAGATTTTAAACTTAGAGTGAGAAATGAGAACCATAAATATCCATGAATGCTTTCATTAAATACATGAGAGCCATCATTTTACCCCGTAACCCTGCCCCGTAGCCCTCCTCTTCAAGGATGGGAGCTTAGCCAACCATCCTCAGAGGATGATTAGAAACTAAATGAAAAACAATGCAGGAAATACAAGAAAAAAAAGAAAAGAAAAGAGAACTTACAGGTTTTTATTTTCTACCAAGAGCCAAGTTTCCCCCCCACCAAAAGTTACAATTCTCCCACACATTGGAGCTTATATAGAGTTTTTCTTGGGGTAAAATACCATTATGCCCTCAAAAAGCATTAGACAAAGAGGGTAAAAATGGAAAAAAAAGGAGAAAAGAAAATCAAAAAGTCAACAAGGGAGGAGAGAGGGGATTTCGTATGAAGTTGGAAATGTGCCAAAATTGGCACCAGTGTTTCATTGATGAAAGTGAGTTTTGATTCCAAGGATCAGTTCCAGGCTTGTTTCCATCGAAACTGGTCCAAATTATGATACTCTTTGTTACCCCGTCTAGAATTGCTGCTTGCCAGTTAATAACTTCTAACTGTGCAACAGTTTTGAACGAAGGCTAAAATGACAAAGTACTGTGTGTAAAGATAGACATAGAACCTTCAAGTTCTTATATAAATGCTATAACAGACCCCACAAATATTTCAGAATTGTCCACTGTTCCTATAATTTTATTTGGAAGGAAACATTGATGAATCCCTTGCTTTGCAGATTAATTGAACCCTGGTGTTGTGCTGATGCTTCATGGTGTGTTATTGTAAGAGATATATGCTGCCTGATTTGAGTGTTAAAGTTCCGTTGCTCATCAGAAGCTTACCCAGTCCAATGCAATTTTTGGTTCCATAGTTATGTTCTGAGAGAGCTTTATGTGACAATGCCTGTTGACTGCATTCTTCATGTAGGTGTAGGTACACAAAGTCCTCAGGCACCTTGCCAAAAGATAAAGAACCATTGCCTTTTGTCCATAAACTCATACACAAAGTCCTCGGGCGTCTCTTTGTTCACCCTTATGGCAGTAACCCCCGACAAGTCTTATGGTGAGCTTAGCTTATCACATGCACTTCTGCTTTGAATTCTTTCTCACCTTCTCCCTTTATACACAGATTCTTGATAAAGAAGCAGATTTTTGTGGTTCAAGCAGTAGAAATTAAACGAGAGAAATTGCAGTGACAGAAATGAAGAACACTAAGGGGCCTGAGAGGATTAGAATTGCTTTGTTTTGCTTGCCTCTGCCTGAAGTTAGCTTACCGGACTTTTGGCAACAACAGTTTGATCCAACCTCCCATTTGAAAGAGCTAGTCTTCAAAAAACCACTATGCACAGTGTTTGGGTTGGCAATATATGGCATACTATTGATTCTTGTGCTCTCCTGTATACTAGTATAGAGTTTCCATTTCCATGCATGGCACTGTGGAACACTACTTCGCTCATATCAATCGTGGCCCTCTTTCATATATCATATTCCATAGAAAACAAGCTGTCCATTGGTGGTATGCTCAACATTTGCAGTCCAGATATCAAGAGTGAATAGAGGTAGAGAGAGACTATGTATGTATTATATTCGTGAATACTTATCTCCTGCAATTGAATAGTGTCAAACCAATTTTTTTTCAAATATACCTTTTTCGTCCTCAACAATTGAATATTGGGAATGCACTTCCTTATTTTTTCCAAAATTTATTTTTCTTATTTTCTCTGCAGCAATACTTAATCTAAGCCAGATTCAAAATCAATGGAAAATCTAAACAGATAAAAAAAGATAGATAGAAAACACAATGAAAAGGAGCAGGTAATTTGAGGATATGATACATATCAAACAGGGGCTTCTCCCTGCAGTTCCAAGATTTCCTAGTTCAAAACATAGCAAAATGATTAGAATTCAATGAACTGTCTTTGGCTGTTGTTTGGGTTTTTTTTTTAATAAATTGAAAAAGTGGAGTTCAAGTTCTAACATCAGCCTTTTTCATGTCATTTTTTACTAGATCTAAATGCATTACTTGGAAGATTGAATGGCAGTTTCATTCAACAGATGTTTTACTTGATCATGGGTGAGCTCTTTGACCTATTCTTATCTTCAGGAGAGATTCTATAGTAGTCTCTTACTCCATCAAATTTTAATGTTTCATTGATTCATTTAACATTATTACAGGATAAATGAAAACTCTACCCCTGCATCTGTAATCGAGAAGCATCTAAAGCCTGGGCCATGGAGTCATAAGCTCAAGCCATTCTGTGCAGAGCATCTGGACTGTCTCAAATTTTTCATTCGTAAATATCCAAAGGTAAATGCCTTTCCTTGCTGGTTGAGAGCTATTGAACAAGATCTAATCCTTCCCTGTGACTGCAAGGCCCCAAGTCACCTTTCCATGAGTTGGATATAAGAGCTCAAATTATTGAACAATTAGCCAATTTAGTTATTCTAGAGTAACCTCAGATTCATGTTTTCCTCCCTTCACATAGCTATGATTTTGATGTCATTAAAGTTGCCAGTCCCCATCATCATCAACCAGAGCTTAAGGAGTCTGCTACGATTGATCACCCAAGTCCAAAAGGTACTTAAGGAAGAGGAAATAGAAGAACATGGCTGCTCTTTTAGATTCTCAGGTTCTTAGATCTCATGCACATGTGAAACCGATACGTTAATAAGCCAGAGTCCACCCTGAAGAAGGAACCTGGTGAAAACATGGATTTTGATTTTGAGCAAGGCTTGCTTGACGTATATTCTGATATGATTGCTGAAATTAATCCTGAAGATATTCTTGATTGGGAAGGTGACTTTTTCCAAGGAAGTGAAATCTGAAGAAAGAATAGATTGTTCAGATTTTGGGAGGTGCTGAAGAATTGAGTGCTCATTGCTCTGTTCAAGGCAAATAACAACTTGAAGTAGAAGGATGGTCTCCCTAGAACCGTCTGTCTCTAAACATGAAGTGTTCAGTCTTCAATTCTCTGTGCATGACACATTTCCATATAGCTAAGGAAGCTGTGGAATGAATGATTACCGGCACAGCGCTTATATCCTTTTGTGAATGGAAATGTTTATGGTTGAAACTTAAGTCTCCTTATGTTCTGAAGTAGCCTGGTTTCTCTGCTGATTTTCATCCACATAGATATGTTAGAGCAGCCCTTACTGTTATATAGTGATTTTTGGTCTTGTAATTTTGTTTCTCTCCAGTGTCAAACTTTCTGTTCTTCCGGAATGTTGTTACTTCAAACAATGAATATGATTCATTTATACATTATCCAATCCAAGAGATTTGAATCATTTTGTGTTATATATCATCTTTTGTGAGTTCTGGTTGCAGCATCAGTTTCTGCCTTTTCTCAAATATTGAATTTGATTATACACTGGAATAGCCTGTATTGCAGCAAAAACATGTGATTTCAGTGAAATCATTCAATTGACAGCTCATTCTTGGACAAAAGCACGACTGACAGCTCTAAAAGATTCAAAGGCATCAGCTTTTAGTAGAAGCAGTAACAAAAAAAATTGTAATCTTTTTTCTTGTTTCAACCTTCATTTCACCTGTACAGCAAATTAAGGTGTCTTTATTTTTTGTCCAATTAAAAAAAGTTAAAATTTTTCTTTTATATCCAATTCAATAAATTATTGATCTTACTATAAATAAATAAATGACATTACATAATAATTTTGATTTAATGATATTAATTCATCAATATATTATTTTAATAAAGTAAAAAGCAATGTTTGACTCTTTGTATTTAATTAAAAATAATCTATTAATATAAGAATTATAATAATTTTATCATCAATAAATTAAGCTGAAATCATTATGCTATTTTTAATTAACTAAAGAAGTTATTTTCAAACTGTAAGAAAAAAAACATTATTTCAAATGTGGGTACAAAAACAATTAATATTGTCCATCCTAACGTAACGTACAACGTAGAAATGAACATGAAATAAAAAGGTGGTCAAAGTTTCTTACCACCTAATCATGGTGGTCGAAGGTTTCATAAAAAAAAAAAAAAGAAGATAATATAATGAATGTGGTCGAAAAATATTTGGGGTCCACCACCAATAATGATTCCGTTGAACATTGGCTTCGCAGTGTGGTAAATCAAATTCAAAACCAGAATCAGTCCTTTGCTGATACAAACCAATCGTCTGAATTCGCATTTTTGCAAGGCAATAGTGGACAGATATGGCGGAGGCACTTCTTTCGGCTTCGCTTCAACTTCTATTCGAGAGGTTGGCTTCCCAAGAGGTCGCTAACTTCATTCTTCGACGGAAGCTTAGCCAGCAACTCCTTAACGACTTGAAGAGGAAATTCTTGGTTATTCTCAATGATGCAGAGGTGAAGCAATTTTCAAACGATCTAGTCAAGCAGTGGTTGATCCAGGTTAAGGATGTTGTGTATGATGCCGAGGATCTGTTGGACGAGATCGCTATCGACGCTTTGCGCCGCCAGATCGAAGCAGCTGCGGACTCCTGGGTGACTCTGGCTCCAGAACTCATCAGGCGTGGTCGTGTAGTTCTCTGACTGTGTTAAGGCTCCATTTACTACTCAAAGCATGGAGTCCAGGTGAAGAAGATGATCGCTGTGACTTGAAGCTATTGCTCAAGAAAAAAGATAGACTTGGCCTGAAAGAAGGTGGGGGCGAGCAGCCTCCATCGAGATCACCATCCACTTCTTTGGTGGATGAGTCCTTTGTTTACGGAAGGGATGATATTAAGGAGGAGATGGTGCAGTGGTTGCTTTCTAATCACAACGCAAGAAGATCAGGCATGGAGGAGGACATTACCATATGTGATCATCTAAATGTGATCTGCATAGTGGGCATGGGCGGCACTGGCAAGACCACACTTGCTCAGCTTCTCTACAACGATAACAAAGTGAAGGAGCACTTCCACATGAAAGCATGGCTTTGTGTTTCCACCGACTTTAATCTTTTCAGGGTAACCAAATCAATTCTTACAGCTATCGGTTGCCAACCTAATAGTGATGATAGCCTCGATATCCTTCAGCTTAAACTCAGAGAGAGCCTTTTTAACAAGAAATTTTTGCTTGTTCTTGACGACGTTTGGAAGGTGGAATCTCTTGACTGGGAGAGTTGGGAACGCCTTCAAGCTCCACTATTGTGGGCAGCACAGGGAAGCAAGATTGTTGTGACCAGTCGCGATGACTCTCTTGCAAATACCATGGGTGCAGTCCGCACTCATCGTTTGGGAGAATTAAGCCCTCAACATTGTTGGACCTTATTTGAAAAGATTGTGTTTCAAGATAGAGACTCTAACTCACACCTTGAGCTTGAACCCATTGGTAGACAGATTGTTGATAAGTGCCGAGGATTGCCTTTGGTTGTCAAATCACTCGGGCATCTCCTACGCTCTAAGGTCGAGAAAAGAGAATGGGAGGATGTGTTGGATAGTGAAATATGGCATATGCAAATTCTTTCTGGAATTCTTCCATCTTTGATATTGAGCTATCATCATCTTTCCCCACCTGTGCAGCGTTGTTTTGCTTATTGTTCTATTTTCCCCCAAGACCACCAATTCAACAAAGAGGAGTTGATCTTATTATGGATGGCAGAAGGCCTTTGCATCCACAACAAAACCTACAAGAAAGAAGAATAGAAAAGATAGAGAGTTGTATTTTGATTTGAACTTCACAAGTCTTTTTCCAAAATCTATTAGAGGAGAAGAATCATGCTTTGTGATGCATGATCTAATACATGAATTGGCCTAACATGTGTTCGAGATTTTGCATCCGGAGCCGGACAATGATATGCAAAAAAGGTATCTCAGAAGGCCTGCTAATTTCTATACTTTCAAGGTAATTATGGCGTTTGTGTGGCATTTAACAAGTTTGATGCTTTTGTTAAAGCTAAATCTATGCGAACATTTTTAGATGTGAAGCCATCACTGTTGTTGATATCTTATCTATTGAGCAAAAGAGTTTTACAAGATATATTACCAAACATGAGGTGTTTGCGCGTGTTGTCATTGCGTGGATATAAAATAAGGGATTTGCCTAAATCTATAGGCAATTTGAAGCATTTGTGTTACTTGGATTTATCCTATACAATCTATTGAAATATTAATTTTAATCAATTGTTGCTTATACAATTTACAAACTATGATATCGAGGGTGAATCACGCATCTTACCGAATCAGCTTTCAAGTATTTGTGGAAATTGGATTAATTTATATCTGATCTTTCTGTATGTGAATCATTGAAAGAAATGTCAACTCATGGTATTGGCCAATTAAAAATTTAAGGAGTCAATTTAGCCTTTGTCAGGCCAAAAGCCGTAGTCAAGAATGGAAGAATTGAGGAGCTTTCTCAGATTCGAGAACACTTCATATTTCAAACATGAAGAATGCGATGAGTGTCAACGATGCATTGCTGTGCCAATACGGGCTTGCAAGAAGAGCCAACTTGATGAGTTTAATCTTGAATCGGGAATCAGTCATGTACAAATGGTTCTGCATTATACAACAACATGATGCCATGAACCACTAGTACTCGATGCTACAACCTCATCACAATTTAAAACACCTCCATTATAAATTATCCTCGTATAAGATTTAAATTGTCTGGAGATCCTTCCTCACTTCCTTTTGAATAACCTCGCGGTCCCTAAAACTTTAGGGTCAGGGAATTGCTCGACATTGCCACTGGCCGGACAACTAACCCATCTTAAATATCTAGAAATCTCAAGCATGGCTAGATTAGAGCATGTGGGTAGTGAGTTCTACATGATTGCTTTCTTTCAATCCCTAGAAAAACTATCATTTAATGATCCATTAATCGGGAGAAATGGTTATGCCGTGGAGAATTCGGCCTCGTCTCCAAAAGCTTTCTATGCAAGTGTGTCCCAAACTTACTGGGAAATTACCAGAACATCTTCTTTCATTGGAGGAACTTGAAATTTATGGATGTCCGCATCTGCTTGTGGCTTCGGTCACTGTTCCTGCCATCCGTAACTTGCAGATGAAGGATTTTGGTAAACTGCAATTGCAAATGCTAGATTATGACTTCACGGCTCTTGAAACTTCAAAAATTGAAATTTCAGACGGTTCCCACCCAAGAACTCCGTACTCCACACCGCCTCTCAATCAGAGGATGTGATTCTTTGGAGTCTCTACTAGAGGAGGAAATCTTGCAAACCAACATACATGATCTGGCAATCGAGGATTGTAGTTTTTCTAGATCCTTGCAAAAGGTTGGTTTACCCACTACATTGAAACTACTAGCAATCTCCAGGTGTTCAAAATTAGAGTTTCTCCTACCACAGTTGTTTAGATGCCATCTCCCAGTCCTTGAAAGGCTAAACATCCTTGAAGGTGTTATGGATGATTCTCTCAAGTCCTCGCTGCTAGCATCTTCCTGTTGAGTTTTTCCCGGGGGTCGAGGGTCTTAAGGGGCTTGAGAAGCTCTCCATTTCAATTTTAGAGGGTGATCTCACATCTTTACGTCGGTTGTATCTATCAAATATCCCAAATCTTGAGACTATCGAATTAGGCCCTCTTGTTTTGGAGTATTTTAGTATCCGTGGTTGCTCCAAGCTCAGGTCGTTGGCACTCGCACACTCATCTGTAGAGGTGTTACATTTATCAAAATGTCCAGAATTGATGTTTCAAAGAGAAATTTTGCCTTCCAAACTGAGAATTGATATTGGGATAACATACACCAATAATTCTAAGCGGAGCTGGTTTGGTGTGAGAGCCGACCTATCTTACTAATTTCACAATCAACGGATAAAGACATGGAATTATTTCCTAAAGAGGTCTCGCCGCCTCTTCTCTCACGTTTCTTTCAATCTTTAACCTTCCAAATCTCAAGTCTCTTCACAGTAGGGGGCTTCAACAACTCACATCTCTTGAGGAATTGCATATCTCACAGTGCCCTAAGCTCCAATTCTTGACAGAAGTGAGTCTTCAACACCTCATCTCTCTCAAGTATTTGGAAATCAAGGAGTGTCCAATGCTCCAATCCTTGGCAAAAGAGGGTCTTCAACACCTCACCTCTCTTCAAAGATTGTACATCAGAAATTGCCCAAAGCTCAAATATTTAACAAAACAGAGACTTCCACCCTCCCTCTCTTATGTGAGTGTCGAGAATTGTCCTCTATTGGAAAAACGATGTCAACTTGAGAAAGAATGGCCTTATATATCCTCACGCTCCAAAAATAGAATTAAATTTCAGGCTACTTTAGTCAAAGTCTCAAATCCGCCAATGTAATGTAATTCTTTCTCTCAAAGCTTTCAATTCGTGAATAACATTAAAGTATTTTCATGCTTTGTTTTCAGATAAATTAAATGCACCATCAATAGCTATTGAAAACTAAGACAAAATAAAGTAAAACATGTATATATTTCTTTTCTTTCCATGTTCCTGCTTATTTCTTATATTGCATGCATAACTACTCTAATAAGCATTCTAGTTTACCTGGGCTTTTATTAGTAAGTACAAATTGCTTTGGCTTTTCTCTCCAATATTCCAAATTACAAGATTTATAATCGCATATATCGACTCCATATTTTATTCGACATTGCTTTATATGGATCTATGGACAATTGATACACTTAAACTTGTTTCAACTTGAACTTCAATGCTTTTAAAATAAGTTTGGTCACAATTTCATGCATTTGATTAAACTAATTTAATGAGAAGTAACATGTTTGACTTATGGATTTCATAACATCTAAAACCTTTTTTGGTTCCTCAAAAGCTTTAAATTAATTCCTATTAGATTTCGATTTTCTTCAATTTTTCCACAAACAAATTAACAAGACAAGAAGTTTACAATTTTTTCTCTATTTTTCCAAAATTTTCAAAGAATCAAATAATTGATAACTTGCTAGTTTACCCTCAAAAAAAAAAAATGATAACTTTAATACATTATTAAGTTAAATTCTTATTTATTTTTAGTCTTTCCTTTCTCATTTAAGAAAAAAGGGAATTGTAAGTGCTAAATTTATAAAACAAAACTAATCATCATTTTTTAAAACTCCTCCCAGTGTTTCAGGATGAGCATCGAAGATTTTTTCATAAGAAATAAAGTTGGAGTATAACTGTGGAAAGGAAGGTAATGTAAACAACAACAATTTTATGCCAATGTATTTTTAGTTGTGAGGTCATTTAGAATATATGTGAAGGATTTTATGATAATGAATTAGTAAAAAAATTTACAGATTGCTCAAGCTTTTCTGTGCAGAGCTGTTGAGCTCTCTCAATTTTTCGAGGGAAGTGGAATCGAAGAAAGCATAGATTGTTCAAGTTTTGGGAGGGTTTTGCCAATGGGTGATCAACAACCACAATTGATGCTAATTGCTTTGATCAAGAAGAATTAAAAAAGGTAGAAGGTTCATCTCCCTACAATTATCTCTTAAAATTTTGATACTTAACTAATGCACCCTGGTTGAACTCTACGATTATGGTAATGGTTACAAAGCAAAATCCTCACAGTGTGATCCATGGCATTGCTTTTTTGCAGAATTTTGTTGTCACTTCAAACAATGAGAAGGAGTTAAAAGGTGGAACTCCAGCCAGATAAAATTCAATTCCCCGCCCAGCTGTCCATGACAGGATTTCCTCCGAGGTGGCCAATACAACAATAGCAAGTCCGCTTTTACAACCTTGAATGGTGATTTCTATATAATGATGTTGTTTTACTAGACCGTAGGGAGTTCCCTTACTAATTTCATCTGTATGGCTCTTATATATATATATAAACTTAGTGTTTCATTGATGAATTTTGTACTAGTTTTCCCAAAGTGAAGGAATTGGAGGAAGGAGATACCGGGTGCCGAACTATCGATGTTCACTCCTCTGTTCATGAAGAACAAAAAACTGCAAGTAGAAGGTTCTGATCATTCCCAAATATAATATACTCATCCAAAATTTATGACCTTGTCATTTAGTTCTCTCCAGAGTCCTTGTCTTCCATATTTTTGTTGTTACTTCAAACAATGAATAGGATTGATTTATGCATTTAATTGATTGAAGAGATGTGAGTTCTTTTCTGTTAAATAAAAGTGAGTTTTGATTCCAAGGATTAGTTCTAGGCTTGTTTCCATCGAAACTAGCCCAAATTATGATACTCTTGCTACCCCCGTCTCTAAGAATCGCGCTGGGTCGCCCATGGCAAAGTTAATAACTCCCCCAACTCAGGGACAGCTTTTGAACGAGGTGGGCTAAATGACAAAGTAGGAGTAAAGATAGACATAGAACCTTCAAGTTCTTATATAAATGCTAAAACATGCCTCCGCTGAAACACTGATGAATACGTTGCTTCATGGAGTGTGACTTGGCCTCGATGCTTGTGAGTTAAAGGCGCTGTTTCATCGTAAGCCACATCCAAAGTCCCGCAATTTTTGGTTGTGAAAGAATCATCCAAGTGTTGTCTTGTATATTACGTGCAATGTGGCGATCCGCGATTGCATTCTCCATGTGTACACAAAGTTCTCGCACTCCCAAAAGATAAAGAGCCATTGCCATTTGTCCATAAACTCATACACAAGAAGTCGGTGTTCACCCTCCCTCTCTTATATGAGTGTCCAGAACTGTTCTCTATTGGAAAAATGATGTCAATTTGAGAAAGGGGAAGAATGGCCTTATATATCTCACGTTCCAAAAATAGACAAATTCCGTGTCGATTTAATCAAAGTGTCTCAATCCACCAACATATAGTCGTAATTTTTCTTACACAAATTCGTAAATTAATATTGCACACATTTCACGCCTCCCTTTGATTCATAGCTTTGGGTAAATTAAATGAACCATTTATAGCTATTTTAAAATTAAGAGAAGATAAAGTAAAAACATGGATATTTTTTTTTTCTTTTCCATGTTCTCGGTTTATTTCTTACATAATACATACAGGGCATATAAAACAACAATATTGAGCATTCTAGTAAGCTTCTTTTGTTAGCTAGTACTGATTGCTTTGGCTTTTTCTTCCTCCACTTTACTTAAAATGCAAGATTTATAATCACTACAGCATTGATTCAATATTTTATCCAATGTCAGTTTCTATATCATTCAAGGGGTACTTATATATTTAAACTTGTTTAACTTGAACTTCAATGCTTTTAAAATATGTTTGTTCACACTTCATGTGTCCGATTTAACTCATTTAATTAGAAGCAAACAGTTTAACTTATGAATTTCACAAATATCTAAAATCTTTTTGGTTCCTCAGAAGTGTTAAGTTAATTCCTAATAGATTTAGGTTTTCTTTATTTTTTCCTCAAACAAACAAATAAGACAAGAAGTTTTCTCTATTTCCCCTAAATTTTCTAAGAATCAAATAATTAATAATCTTTAATAAATTATTAAGTTTAAATTTTATTTATTTTAGTCTTTCCTTTCATTTAAGAAAAGGGGACTTATATAAAGCAATTTATAAAACTAAACTAATAATCATTTTTTTAAACTCCTTCCAGTGTTCCAAGATGAGCATAGAAAATTTTTTATTAGTAATTATTTTCGAGTATGACCATGGGAAAGCAGGTAAGGTAAACAACAACTTTATGCCTATGTGTTTTTAGTTATGAGGTCATTTAGAATATGAAGGATTTATGATACTCAATTAGTGGTTAAAAATTTTTAAGATTGTCTGCTTTTCTGAAAGGTGAGCAAATGCAGCCTCACAATAAACATGCCATTGTCTCTTTCAAGAAGATTAAGAAACCTAAAGGTAGAATGTTTATCTTCCTATAATTATCTCTAAAAATTTTGATACTTAATTGAACTCTACGATTATGGTGATGGTTACAAATCAAAATCCTGTGATCCATGGCATTTTTCGTCGAACCGCAGCTTCGTTAGTGGACTTTCCCATGCCCCGAAAGGGCCGGGCCTTCTCGATCATCTCTCGATTATTGGGGAGGTGGAGGGTGATAGATATCTTGGAGCAAAGAAGATCATTGCTATAGTTTTTATGGTCTTGTTATTTGTTTCCTCCGTAGTCCAAAGTCGAACTTCCTTCTCCTGTAATTATAAGGTCACTCAAACAATGATATGATTAATCGCTCTAGTTTAATCAATTGAAGAGATTTGGATTCTTTCGCTGAAATATATACTTGTGTATGTGATTTTTGATTCCGTGGATCGCTCACTCGCCGCCAAATTTCTAATATTTCCACTCGTTGAGGCGATGTTGCCAAACTCGTTAAGAATGAGCTTAGACAACTGCCACTAATCCGCTGGATGGGGGCCGTTTCTAACTTATTTTGTGAGGTTCTATCATCCTTGCACTTTTGGTCATAAGATATCGAATAGGTAAAAAGCAAACAAAAAAGGGATATATAACTTAACGGGCTTAATTGGTTATGTTCCCGTTTTCCATGGACTATTTACAAATGCTTACGCTTCTTCAAACTCGAAAAATACAAACTTCTTTTCTATTGTTCTGTCTAAGACCTTATCCTCCTGCTTCCATTTTTCCATATGTTTTATGTTTAATCCATGAAAATCTTTTATCATATTTCATTTGTATTCTTACATGAATGCCTTCCTTATCATTTTCTGTCAAGAGCCACATTTTTGTTTCTGATAGATGAACGACGTTGTACTCTTCAAATCCACTTTAGCCTTCTACTGATAAAATTTCTTCAAATCCACTCTAGTGTCTCTTAGTGATTTCTTAAGTGTGACTACCGAAAAACATGCAGGATAGAAACCCAAGTATTTTAATATGGCAAATATGATTTTTTAAGTAGGATCAATTTGGAAAACTACAATTCCAAATGTCATAATTTTATGTGAAGCATTCTATTCTACTCGAATTTATTCAAATTCTTAATTGTTTTCACTCTTTTTGATCTTAAAGAACAGACCGATGAGGAGTCCATGTAAAAATCAGTTTATCAGGTAATTAACCAAGTAGAACTCTTCACAATACAAACAATAGACATAAATCTCTATTGATATAGTTGATGCGCTTGTTTCAGGTCGAATTTTGATGTAGTTTTCTTTTGCTTTTAACTTTTCTTAATTTCGATCCCAAACAATGGCACTTTAAGTGGTGTAAAGATAGAAGGATGGATTCTCATCGAGGTCAGATGTTACGTTTTTAGAAAATTATTTGACAAATGAGTTTTTGAACTGCCTATGGCTATTTTTTACTTTTTTTTTTTCCATGTCTAATCATAGATCTAAATGCATTAGCCGGGCAACCGAATGGTGGTTTGTTATCTAACAGAGACTATGGGTGAGCTCTCTCATCAATTCTTCTTTACAAAAGGG
Organism: Tetrastigma voinierianum; assembly: GCA_016808115.1. Lineage (NCBI taxonomy): Eukaryota > Viridiplantae > Streptophyta > Magnoliopsida > Vitales > Vitaceae > Tetrastigma > Tetrastigma voinierianum. The sequence continues at coordinate 20,903 of JAEQBH010006791.1, forward strand.
CTTCTATATATAAACTTTTAGCTCTTCATTGATGCTTTTAATCTTTGTGTGGAAGCCATCTAAAGCCTGGGCCATGGAATAAGCTCAAGCCTTTCTGTGTAGAGTAGCTAGACGCTGAAATTTTTCATTCGTAAATATCCAAAGGTATTTCCTTTTCCTTGTTGATTAATAGTTGTTGACATGTTTATTATCTTGTTATTCACGTCATTCCTTCACACAACTATTATTTCCAAAGTCATTGAAGATGCTGCACTTCATCGATCTCAAACAGAAGCTCCATGAATATGTTAGACTGCTCCCATTGATCACCTAAGTCCAAAATGCATTCCATCCAGTGGAGTATGTGGTTTGTGGGTAGACCATTTGGGTGCGACCAAAGTCCCATTATGGGTTAGAGATGTAAAATTATGAATTATATAAGTGCGGACCATATTCAATTGGTATAAGACCTTTTGAGTTGAGCCCAAAAACAAACCATGAGCGCTTCAGTCCCAAGGTGGACAATATCATACCAAGTATAAACACTTCAAGGTAAATGGCAGACATAAATCTCTTTATTAGATAGTTGATACACTCATTTATGTTTCAATTTTAATGTTCTTTTCTAGATTTGTTTCCATGTAACTGTTATTAAAAAAATTAGTGGTCAAGGGAGTTTTTAACTCAATGAACTGCCTTTAGCTATTTGCTTTGATATTTTTTTAATGAATTGAAAAAGTGGAGATCGAGCACTTTTTTTCAGTTCACATCACCCTTTTCATGTCTTTTTTACTAGATCCAAAATGCATTACTTCGACAATTGAATGGCCTGCTTATTCAACCGATGTTGTTTTACTTGGATCACGGTGAGCTCTCTTATCTATTCTTCATCTTCGTGAGAGATTCCATGGCGCTTTCTTACTCCATCAAATTTTAATGTTTCATTGATTCATTTAATGTTATTATAGATAAATGAGAACTCTACTCCTTACAGGATAAAGTCAGCCACCTGGTCAAGCTCAAGCCATTCTGCAGCGTGAGCAAATTGGAATGTCTCAAGTTTTCCATTCAGAACATTCAAAGGTAAATTCCTTTCCTTGTCGATTGATAGTCGCTAACATTTTTCCCTTTTAAAGAAGCAAAAAGATTCTATCTAAACAAGATCTAATCCTTCCATGTCACTTTCCATGACTTGATGTCATTAAAGTTAATCCTCGTCATCATCGCCCGTAGCTTTCTAAGGAGTCTCGCACGACTTATCACCCAAGTCCAAAAGGCATTTCATCCAGTGGAAGAGGGAAATAGAAGAACATGGCGGTTCTTAGATTCTCAAAGTTCTAGATCTCATGTGCGATGTGAAACCGACAATGGGGCCATTGCTGACCAAACTCAAGAAGGAACCGGGTGAAAATAATGATTTTGATTTTGAGCAAGGCTTGGTCAGACGATATTCCGTTGCTGATTTTGATGATTTTCGATCGGGAAGGTGACTTTTCCAAGGAAGTGAAATCAAGAAAGAAATTGCATTGTTCGATTGGGTGGAGTTTTCCGTAGGAGGAATTAGGAGGAACTAGATAGCGTGAAATCGATGCTAGCCAAGACCGTGCTCATTGCTCACTAAGACAAATAACAACTCAAGTAGAAGGATGGTCTCCAAGAACTCGTCTCTGGTCTCTAAACATATGAAGTGTTCAGTCTTCAATTCTCTGTGCATGACACATTTCCATATAGCGAGCGACTAAGGAAGCTGTGGAATGAATGATTGCAGGCAAGCATAACGCCTCCATCCTTTTGCGATGGATGGCAATGTTTATGGTTGAAACTCAAGTCTCGCTGGTGCTCTCCTCAAGTTCGAATTAGCCCGGCATCGTAATCTTCGGGATATGTTGTAGTAGCACGCATCGTTATGGTGATTTTGGTCTTGTCATATTGTTTCTCTCCAGCTTGTTGCTTTCGTTTCTTCCTAATGCTTGTTACTTCAAACAATGAATATGATTCATTTATACAATAATCAATTCAAGAGATTTGAATCCTTTGTTACTACTAAATATCAACTTGTGAGTTCCGTCTAAACACTTTCAAATTCTTGTTGTGTGGGCCTATCACATTCTTTCTTCTTCTACGGGTTGGAAGTGGCTGGTCAAGACATTAAAAGAAAAACATGTCATTTCAATGAAATCATTCAATTGATTCCACCTTGGCCCTTCTTTCATACTCAATTTTAATTATTCTCAATGTCAGAATAAGCTGCGACACAACTTGATGCCATATGATCAAAGATTGCTTTTTTTTGTTAGAATGAGAATATTAAGTTACAAATGCAAGAAGATCATGCTGTGGTTGCTTTCTGATCATAATGCAAGAAGATCAAGCAAGGAGGAGGACATTAACATAGATGTGATCTGCATAATCGGCATGGGCGGCGTAGGCAAGACGCTTCTATACAACCATGACAAAGTGAAGGAACACTTCCACATAAAAGTACGGGTTTCAGGTTTCCATTGAGTTTAATCTTTGGCTGGGAAACACTTCATTGTGTTCCAGTTTTTTAAGTACGTTTATGGTTGAAACCCCAAGTCTCGCTGGTGGGGTTTCTCAAGTTCTGAAATAGCCTGGCTTCAGAGGTGCAACATAGATATGTTGGAGCAAAGACTTTATCGTTATGGTGATTTTGGTCTTGTCATTTTTGCTTTCCCTGTTATGCTTTCTGCTTTTTCCGAATGTTGTTACTTCAAACAATGAATAGATCTATTTATACAACTAATTGAATAGATTTGAATCCATTTGTGTTATATATATCTTCTTGTGTGAGTTCTCGTTCCATCATCTCGCTTCCTCAAATACACAGAATAGCCTGTATTGAAAGCTTGAAGTGAATGGCCTTTTCTTACATGGGTTTATGGCATTGTAGTACTGGAAACATACCCTTCTCTCTTTCATACTCATTATTCTTATTCTGCCTCCTGATCTTAATTCACATTCGAAAAAGATCTCGTAGGTATCGCTTAGTAGAAGCAAAGATGCCAAGTAATTTATATCATTTAATTGCAGGGATTGTTAGACCACGTGAATTTGATCGTGAATAAATTCGAGGTTAAAATCCCCGATAGAACCGTATATGGTTATGCCAATTGAAGGGATCATCTGGTACCAAAAGGATCACTACAAGAAAAGAGACCTATTAGTGGACATGGTTTTAGTCAGCCAAAAATTCTCAACTGTGAAAGCACTCTATAGCTGCAGATAGGATTGAGCCGCAACTAAAAGTGACTCTATAGCTGCGAATAGGCTTGAGGTGCAACTACAAGTGCTTATTTAGGAGAAAATTCTTGTCAAACTTTTAGATGTGGCAATCAATTTTGTGCTACTATATAGGTTCCTATAACTGCATCAAGGATAAACCAGCCTATACATTGCCCAATAAGTATTTCAACTCGCGACCATGTATGGACACTCAAGTCCCCTATCCTCCCGCTACTCTCTCTCCTCGCTTCTCCCCTTTTGATGTTCATTCATCTCAAACCCTAATTCCAACCTAAGGTATGTTATGTTTAATTGAATATATAGCATTTTATTCACTTCTTCAGAAGACCTTAACAATACCACATCACTCATTTTCTATTTTCCTTCCTCCATAGAAATCAAACTTATCTATCTCAAGTACTTCGACGTTGGTGAGTGATCAGATGCGCCTAATCGAGGGAGTGCTATATATTTGATGCACACCATTTTCAAGTAAGCTTACCTTTAACTTTCCTTTCTATGATTGCTTGCCACGCAAGACCAAGCCTCTATTGTTTTCCACATGGAGGTTTCTCTTTCTAATACTACTTAAGCATGCTTTAATCTTTTTGATTTGATTTAGTTATTTATTTTAAATGCTTCACTTCGCTTGATGTAATGCTGGTAGATTCAAGTAGAGGATGAGGTGTTAGTTCCTACTTATTTAAACTCTTAGATGCAACCCGCCGATTTATTTATTTATTTGTTCTATTTTATTTTTATTTTTATTTTCTAGATGTGATGCTTTTATATGTCTTTGAGCAAACAAGAAATTGTTGAGGGCATGCTTTCTTATTGAGGGGGGTTTAAGTTTTTGTTCAAAGGCAAACCCTATATTTGTTTAGAAGAAGATTGACTACATAACACATTTCCATTTTCGCAAGAAAAACATTCCCGAGTAATCAAGTGATCGCTTGATTTGTTTAAGACCTTGCCAATGTATTTTCTTTCTCTCGTGCATTTCCTATCCGCTAGATATTTCTTCAACAATCGATATCGTGGAGCCGGCCATCGCCACTCCATGGTACTAATTCCCACCTCTATGTTGTATGATGGTTCGGGCCTGTGGAATAAATTTAGTTCATGCATTTCTTTTTTGGCCGAAACCAAACAAAAATCTGCACGTAAAAAATTTGGTTAAATCGAGATCTAAAGCTGGAAAATACACTCTTAGGGATCAACTTAGAACTGGCCTTCAACTAAAATAGAGAACCGCTTAAAGAAGAAATACAAGTCAAGCTTTTGACTTCTTTTTTTTTTTCAAGGAAATTATGTTTTACATGCACATGTGGGAGTGTAAGATAGAAAAGGGAACTCCAAAATAGTCTAACATGCACTGACACATCATCAGAACACGTTCTGCATAGTGTTACATTATATTTCAAATGTTGTTACATTAAGTAAAAAGGTGTTAGATAATGATATTTTTTGATAAATTTTCACAAGAATGTTAGATAAGAATAGAGGATAACTTAGCTCAAACTTGCTCCTCCGAGTTGGTGTCAATCATTCTTCCGTGCCATTTATCTCCTTGCCCCAGAATGTTATGGAAGCCTATGCCTTAATCATCCTCGCTAGATAAAGTTCATCGCCCATTTCTTCATTCACTTAAAAGCGAATTATAACAAGGTTTCGCATTTTGACAAGGAATTGATGGTAAGAAACCAGAGCAAGATGTGATCCCAATGACCTTTGTGGTGAGAAAACTGTAGCATCACTCGAGGCTCAAGAGTGGAATTCATTGCAAAACAAAGCATGCTCACTATTTATCTATGAAACCTTCCTTGACATTTTTAAAGATTATGTCTTCATACGTGGGAGGTGTTCTGTTTGTAATTTATGAAATCTTCTACTAGATGATATCCATTCATATTTTTCATATTGGAGGAATTTATGGATTGATGAATCAGCCTTTGTCCGATAGTCGACTTGTCTAAACCATACTTTTAGAGGGATCCTATCAAATTAAACATCCCCGCATTGCATTTCCAAAGAGGGCGCTTGGTGTACTCATGCTATATTGATGCATTTCGCTATGTGCTGTACCATACAAGAAGATATGACGCGCAGCATTTATCAACTCTATTCCAAAATGGCCCAAAGTTTTCTATCTCCAATTATGTCCGTTTGACTGGGCCTATCCAGCCCCAATGATTAATCCTATAACTATATAATCGCTTTGTATACTACCAAGAGTTTGGTAAGCCCGCAGAACTGTAGATGAAAATCATTTTCAGTTATGGGATTCATCATCATCGATTCTCCTCTCGCGGTTATCTGACATATCCGTAATTCGCCATCACAAGACATATTAAGTCAAAACATATTACATGACAAACATTTTGTGCAAGACAAAACACAAAGAAAGGATTTATAAAACCAAGGCGAGGCACAAAGAGTATAAATACATTACATATCAAGAATTAAGATAAACGTGGTCAAGCTAAAAAGCTCAAATTGTCCAAAACGAAAAGCAGGAGAGATTACATATATCAAGACAAGACAAAAGAAGCCCTAGCTAGGACCAAGCCTAAGCAACAAGCCTGCATCTGCTAACACCACCTTCAGATAATAACCACCTCGGGCAAGACTGCACTCGCCTCAAGACGAACCTCCCTTTAAGGGTCTTACACCACACAACACTCTGCAGAATCTTCTTCGTAGTCATCTTACAATGATTCAATACTCAATAGCCTCTCTCGTAGCCTTCCTCATCGCCCTCAGAAAGCCTTCTCTGAATGACCTTCTAATTTTGCCTCAACCCGTCTTTAGCCTTTATGGGTTGTTTTTTCGTTGAGTTTGATATGATTTATATTTTATGTTCTCAAAATTGAATGTAGTTCCAGCTTATGGCATAATTTCACAGAAGTCTTATTTTCTAGATTTTTAGTCAACTGTTATTTAAAAATCATTCATTAAAGGAGTTTTTGAACTCAATGAAACTCAGTTTTCGCCGTTGTTTTGGTTTTTGTTTTTAATGAATTGAAAATGTGGAGATGGAGAATTGTTTTTCAGTTACTAACATCACCCTTTCATGTCTATTTTACTATAACTAAATGCATTACTTGACAAGTGAATGATGGGTTTCATTCAATGCATGTTGTCTTACTGACTGGTGAGCTCTCTTACCTTTCTTATCTTCAGAGAGATTCTATAGTAGTCTTCTTTAGCTCCATCAAAATTTCAATTTTTCATCGACATTTAACGTTACAGTTAAATGAAACTCTACCCTTGCATCTGTAATCGAGAAGCACTCCAAAGCCCTCGGGGCTATGGAGTCATAAGCTCAAACCATTCCGTAAGTAAGAGCAACCGGACTGGTCTCGAAGTTTTTCATTTGTAAATATCCTAAGGTAAATTCCTTTCCTTTGCCGATTGATAGCCGAGCTGGGTATAAGAGCTCCAATACGAGAACTATTAGCCAATTTAATTATTCTTGCGCATCTCGCATTCATGTTTTCCTCTTCACATACTACGATTTTCATGTCATTAAAGTTGTTGTGCCCCGTCATCATCAACTGCTTAAGGAGTCTGCAATTGATCACCTAAGTCCAAAAGGTATTTCATTCAGTGGAAGAGGAAATAGAAGAACATGGCGGTTCTTTAGATTCTCGCCTCTAGAACTCATGCAAAGATGTGAAACCAATGTAAGCTAATAAGTTACACCAAATTTCGAAGAAGGAGCCCGGTGAAACATGGATTTTTGATTTGAGAAGGCTTGCTTAACTTATATATTCTGATTGATATCATTGCTCAAATTAATCCTGATGATTTTTCTTGATTGGAAGGTGACTTTTCCAAGGAAGTGAAATCAAGAAAGAATCGACTGTCGTTCCGTGGAGTTTTCCCAATGCGGAGAATTAGAGAACTAGAGGAAGGTGAAATTCCGGATGCTAGTCAAGAATTGAGTGCTCATTGCCTGCTCAAAACAAATAAGAACTTGAAGTAGAAGGATCATCTCCCTAGAAGTATCTCTAATCATGAAGTGAAGTCTTCAACTCATTGCGGCATGACACATTTCCATATAGCGACTACGAGGTCATGGAATGAATGTTCAGGCAATAATGCCTCGATCATCTTCGCATTTCTTAGAGGTTCGAGACATGGATATTTTGGAGCAAAGAGCATTTGCTTTTCTAGTTATTTATGGTCTTGCTCATTTTGTTTCTTCGAACTCAATATCGAACTCCCTTTTGCACTTGTCACTAAATCAGTTGAAGGAACAAAGTGTGGAACGCTAACTGATAAAATTCAATTCTCTGCCCCAGGTTGTCCGCGGCGTGATTTCTCCGAGGTGCCTGTATTTCATAACAGTGTGCCTGCTTTACAACCTTTGAATGGTGGTTTTTATATAATGATATCGTTTTACTCAGACCATAGGTGAGTTCTCTTACTAATCCTTATCTTTAGAAGGGCTTCTATATATAAACTTTTAGTGTTTAATGATGAAATTGAGTTTTGATTCCATGATCATTCCAGTTTGTTTCCATCGAAACTCGGTCCAAATTATGATAATCTTTGTTACCTCGCTCTAGGAATTGCCGCTGGCCGTTAACAATCCCTCAACCGTGCAAGCCAACTAGTCGGGCTAAATGATAAAGTACGAGTAAAGATAGACATAGAACCTTCCAAGTTCTTATATAAACAAGCAAAACACTTCACAAATTTAATTGTCCATTTCACTCCTATAATTTATTTTGAAGGAAACATTGATGAATCCTTCGCTTAGCGTATTTAATTAACCTGTATCGTTCGATGCTTCATGGTATGTTATCACAAAGAGATATAGGCCGCCTCGATTTGTCCGAATATACCTCCATAACCCTCCGATGCCTCTTAGAGTGTTATGCTCCATTGCTCATCTAAGCTTTCACGCCCAAAGTCTCGCAATTTTCGTTCCATAGCTTATGTTCGATAGAGCTTTATGTGACAAATGCATTATCCGTCAGATCGCATTCTTCATGAAGGTACATAAAGCACTGGGCACTCCGCTAAAAGATAGAGAGCCATTGCCATTTGTCCATAAACTCATACTCAAAAGAGTTTTGTCTCACACTTATGGCAAGAACCCAACAAGTCCTATGGTGAGCTTAGCTTATCACATTCACTTCGCTTTGAATTGTTTCTCACCTTCCCTTTATATGCGTATTCTCGATAAAGAAGCGTATTTTGTGGTTCAAGCGTAAGAAATTAAAGTAGAGAAATCTGCAAAGGATGTAAATGAAGACTAAGGCCCGAGAGGATTTAGAATTGCTTTGTTTTGCTTGCCTTCGCCTCGGTTAGCTTATCGACTTTTTGGCAACAAATAGCTTTGATCCAATCTCCCATTTGAAAGGGCTAGTTTTTCCTCCAACAGCCTTCCAGCCCATTTGCAAACCTCGAAATTAAACCACTAGTGCAATGTTAAATTGGCTGACAATATGTATGGTATTACTATTGATTCTTTGAAGCTCTCCGCATGCTAGTATAGAATTTCCATTTCCATGCATGGCACTCGTGAATCACTACTACGCTTCATATCACCTGCCTTTCTTTTCATATATCATGGCCTCCATAGAAATCAAGTCATTCCATTGCAGATAAACAACATTTGCAAATTCAAGATATCATAAGAGGGAATAGAGGTAGTGAGAGACTATGTATGTATTATATTCGTGAATACTTAATTTCCATCACCTAATGTGCTTTTCGTTGATTAGGTTGAAAGAGTAGTCAATATTATCTCCTGCAATTGAATATTGTGAATGCACTTCCTTATTTTTTCCAAGATATATTTTTCTTATTTTCTCTGCAGAAATACTTAATCTAAGCCAGATTCAAAATCAATGGAAAATCTAAACAGATAAAAGATAGATAGAAAAACAGTTTGAAAAATGAGCCAATGTGGAAAGATGAAAATGTCAAAACATGGGCCTCCATACCCATGATCTGGGCTTTAAAACATGTAAAAATGATTAGAATTCAATGAACTGCCTTTGGTCAGTTGTTTTGCTATTTTTTTCAATAAATTGAAAATCGATTTCAAGAATTGTTTTTCAAGTCCTAACATCAAATTTTTCATGTCATTTTTTACTGTATCTAAATGCATTACTGACGACAATTTAAGGTTTCATTCAAATGGGGATGGCTTTACTTGATCATGGGTGAGTTTTTGACCTATTCTTTTCTGGCCAGAGATTCTATAGTAGTTCTTACTCCATCAAATTTTAATGTTTCATTGATTCATTTAACATTATTGGCTAGATAAATGAAAACTCCTTACCCCATCCGTGAATCTGAGAAGTACTCCAAAGCCCGGGCCATGGAGTCATGCTCAAGCCATTCTCGTGCGCAGCATCCGGACTGCCTCAAATTTTTCATTCAGAACATCCAAAGGTAAATGCTTTTACCGGTTGAGAGTTGTTGAACAAGATCTAATCCTTCCCGTGACTCGCAGGCCCTGTGTCACCTTTCCATGAGCCGGGATATAAGAGCTCCAATAATAGAACAATTAGCCAATTTAGTTATTCTAGAGGTTCGATTCATGTTTTCCTCCCCTTCACATAGCTACGGATTTTGATGTCATTAAAGCTGCTGGCCCCGCTATCATCAAACTAGAGCTTTTAAGGAGTCTCTACGATTGATCACCCAAGTCCAAAAGGTAGTTTCTCATTCGTGGAAGAGGAAATAGAAGAACATGATCATTTTAGATTCTCACCAAGAAGGAACCCGTGAAAACATGGATTTTGATTTTGAGCAAGGCTTGCTTGACATATATTCTGATTGATATCATTAATGCTCAAATTAATCTTGATGATTTTCTTGATTGTTCATATTTTGGTGGAGTTTTCCGAGAGGAGGAATTAGAGGAACTAGAGGAAGGTGAAATTCCTGGATGCTAGCTGAAGAATTGAGTGCTCATTGCTCTGTTCAAGACAAATAACAACTTGAAGTAGAAGGATGGTCTCCTAGAACCGTCTCTGGTCTCAAACATATGAAGTGTTCGCCTTCACTCTTCAGGCATGGCACATTTCCATATAGCGAGCGACTAAGGAAGTCAGAATAATGATTGTAGTAGGGTACAATGCCTCCATCCTTTATGCATGGATGGCAATGTTTACGGTCAAAACTCAAGTCTCTAATCGGTGGGTTTCTCCTCGTTATCGAATTAGCCCGGCATCATAATCTTCAGATATGTCAGAGCATCACTTATCAAGAGTAGTGATTTTGGTCTTGTCATATTGTTTCCAAAGGTTAAGCCGCTCTTCCTAATGTTGTTACGCTAAACAATGAATCCGACAATTTATACAATAACCAATTGAAGAATGGAATCCTTTTGTGTGAGTTATGGGTTCTAGCCATTTTCACTTCATGTGTGGGAATTCAGACGCTCGAACCTCGGGGTCCGTTGACTACCCACAACCCGCGGAATACAAGTGTATGTCGTTACCCGACGCCACTCGTAAAATCGGTGTAGCCCCTTTGTGCCGCTTAGCTCTACCCAAAGACATCACCTCGCATGAAACCCGGTCCCAAGTGTCTAATATGATTCCACATGAGTAAAACGGCCACTGGGGCTCCATAAACAATACTCATCACATACCAACTACGAACCCAACTATATCCAGTTACACGAGTTCAAATATTTTACTTCTATAACACATATATCAAAATTAGAGAATCTCTAATACATGTGTAAAATCACCAAAAGCCACAATCCGGCTTTCACAACCTCCGTCACTGGGGACGAGCCGTCCCTTCGCACGCCCCCGTACTGCAAAATATCCTCGACAGGCGGAGCCAATGCCCGAGTGGATTCGCCCCTATGGGCTACTCTTCACCTAAGTGCAAAGGTAATGTTCCAATAAACATACATTCAAGTAAATGCATGATCGTACTCTGAATGTCTACATGACCAACCCATCCCGACTCACCAACTCTCTGCACACTCGCTTCTAAGCCTTGTATGACTATAGCTTTGTTAGCTTGTGGACAACCCTCCGATGTAAGTATATCAATCAGCCGTCCCGACGACATATTATTTGTTTGTTGACTACCCTCCGATGAATATCAACTGGCCGTCCGACGATTGATATTTTTAATTTCCACCACCTCCGATCATTAACATTTTTGACAACCCTCCTAACCATTTTCTGTGACTCATCTCATGCACTCACTCCTATACCCTAGAGGTTCCAAAATAAGATACGAATGTACGCATGCCAATTCCGCGCCTAAACACATGCAAATATGTAAACATGCACATATCCACATAATATCCAATCACACAATCATGGCATGTAATTATCATTTCAAACATCAAAATTAGCTCACTTGGGCTAATAATCAAACACGAGCAATTTAATTTAAATCACTCGACCAAACACATATTTTCACAAAAATTATTTTCGTGTCACTATTCTTAGGAACAAGAAACCCTAGGTTTACTGGGCTCCAACACTCAACACCTTACCTGCTCACTTTGTGAACTGATTTCACGGCCATTTCCGCCTTATACAAACCACAATACAATCCATAGCATGAATCATACCATTGGGACACCCAAGTACCGTGAGCAGCCACGATCAGGAATTTGGGTTCCATAAACTAACACCCGGTCCCAAGTTTTGGGATCGATCAAACGGCCTCACTCTTACCATTCAACCAAACATTTGCAAAGTATTTAAAAGAGGGAATAAAACCCAAGTAGGGAGAAACTCCTACCTTTGAAGTTTGTCAAAACTCCTCAAATCCCAGACGACGCTGGCCCTCTCCGCGCAGCGCTCTCTTGTCCCGAAGACTGCCGACGGTCGGATCGTTCAGAAACCTAGAGAGAAGGAAGACACTCTCTCTCTAAAAATGAGATCCAAGCTTCCTGTGCAAGACTCCCCTCCTCTCACGTTTTTCTCATAAGAGGATGACACTATTCCTCTTTTGTCCTCTAGTGACTTAAACAAATCCCAAAATACCTATTATGTCCCTTAATTTCCCAGTTTTGACATTCGGCATTATCTCGGCCGTCCATTTTCATCGTTTCATTTATACCACCACGTATTACGAAGACGCTATAGATGCGATTGTCGCGACCGAATATCGCTTTATTTTTAAGACTCCCAAACGCGATGCCTTGAAAACGTACAATCCGACCGTCTCGAATCTCGATCAAAAGTTTGAGCGCAAATTTAGATTTCGCGAGACGATTCCAACGGTGAAATCCGTTTCGTCATCCGAGATCTAGAGAATAAATTCCGAATTTTTAACCGAAATTACTATTTTGTAATCGAAATTACGATTTTGTCCTTTCTCCAGAAATTGAAATTTCTCGGGTCTTACAGGAATAGCATTCTTCTTCTTTGGGTTGTCATATTGCTACTGCTAAATATCAACTTGTCATATTGGGTAGCACAAAAGGATCCTAACCAAAATGATCTATTAAGTCTGATGGTTAAAATAAGGGTTAATTACATAAATGGTGTCTCAATTTTTCTATTTTTGTATCTTAACTTTATTTTTGTTTAATTAAGTGCCTAAACTTTTTTATTTTTTATATTTTGGTGTATCAATTTTATTTTATTTTCAACTAAGTGTGTAAACTTTTTTATTTTTTCTATTTTGGTGTCTCGACTTTACTTTTGTTTAATCAATTGTCTAAACTTTTTTAATTTTGCTATTTTGATGTCTCAATATTATTTTTATTCAATCAAGTGTTTAAACTTTCAATTTTTATATGTTTCTTTACCAGATATTTGAATTCAAATGACAATCCACATTATATGAAAAATAACAATATTGTCCGTATTAGAGGCTTTAATATCTATTTGTTACAAGAAATCGAAAAAATTGACTACAGTTCTAGAATTGGGATAAATATTTACATTTTTATTAAAAAGTAAAATATAACAATTAATTTTTTTTTGATTATCTTCTGTTATTTTTATTTGTTTTCTCAGTATTTTGTGAAAATTTTATATGTGAATAATTTAAAATAAAACATTAGATATTAAAATAATTAAAATATTTATTTTTATCCATAGCCACAAATTTAATCAATTTCTTTTGCAAACATATAGCAAAAACCTTAACATGGATGGAAATGATAATATTGTTCTTTTACCTCATTTAAAAGTCAATTAAGTAATTTTACTATTTTTATATGATAAGAATGTTACTTGAATATAATTTTTGCTTATTTAAATATCAAAATAAGCTTTGATCAATAAAGAAACAACACCTGATTGGACAAAAATCAAGACGGGACACCATAATAGAAAAGATCGAAAATTTTAAACACTTGATCGAACAAAAATAAAGTTGAGACACTGAACTAGAAAAAATAAAAAAGTTTTGAAAATTGATTAAACAAAAATAAAGTTGAGATTCCAAAATAGAAAAAATCATAAAGTTTAGACACTTGATTGAATAAAAATAAAGTTGACACACCAAAATAGAAAAAATGAAAAATTAGAAGCACCATTTTTATGCAATTAACACTTATTAATATAAGAATTATAATAATTTTATCATCAATAAAATTCAGCTGAAATCATTCTATTATTTTTAATTAAATAAAAAAAGTTATTTTAACTATGAGTACAAAAACAATCATCAACTAATTTAAAAAAAAAAGTTATTAAATAAGGAAAATATGGAGAATAAGGAAAATATGTTTTATTCCTGGTTTATTTGTTCTGAAAAAACACATAGCACGAGTTGAAACAAGAAAAACAGTTTTCAAGAGTATGTACTTTCTCAATAACTGTTTTAAAAAATAGTCACAAACAAAAAACTTAAGCTTTTTACTTTTACTCCCCCTTATTTTTCTCACCACTCGGGCTTTTTGCTCAATTTTTCTTGGCACCTAATGATGGTGGTCGGAAAATATCTGGGCATCTGGGGGTCTACCACCCCACCAATAATGATTCATTTGAACATTCGCAGTGTGAAAAATCCAAAACCAGAACCAGTCTTTTGTAGTTTGGTGATCCAAACCAATTGTCTGAATTCCTATGGCGGCGGAGGCACTTCTTTCGGCTTCGCTTCAACTTCTAGTCCATATGTGTCAATTCCTATGGTGTGGAGCGACTTCTCTGATTGGGTCAAGGATCCATATGCTACTCAAGCTCAAAGCATGGAGTGGAGGGTGAAGGAGATGATCGCTAGACTTGAGGCTATTGCTTTAGAAAAAGTTGGGCTTGGGTTGAAAGAAGGTAGACTTGAGAGAACACGTGGATTGGGGTGAGAAAACCAAGGATTCTAGAGGGCATACGATTGATTGATAAGGAAAGTGATACGGCTTCTCCCAAAAAATGTTTTGGAACATTAGATTGAAACATAAGGGTGTGGGCTACTTTTGATTTTTCCTTTTAGCTATACCATTTTGTTGTGGGGTATTGACACATGAAGAGTGATGAATGATGTCGTTGTCTTTAAAATATGATCCTAAGATGTTATAAGAATATTTGGTATCATTATCAGTACGAACTATTTTAATCTTTGAGTTGAACTGAGTTTGGACCATCAAATGAAATTATTTAAAAATGGAAAAAGTTTCAGATTTTTCTTTCATTAGATAGATCCAATACAACCTAAAGTGGTCATCAATAAAGGACATAAACTAACAAGTATTAGACAAATTCGGTACACGAGATGGACCCTGAATATCACTATGAATAAGAGTAAAAGGGGCTGATTTTTTATTAGGTTGAGCTCAAAAAACAGAACATTGGGGTTTAGCCAACTCACACACTTCACAATTAAATTGAGACATGTTTATATATTTTAATAACAAAGGAAATAACCTCTTTAAGTAGGGAAAATTAGGATGCCCTAAACGCCAATGTCATAGTCTTATTTCATCCGACATAGAAGGAACCTTTTTTGCCACTTGAACTTGTTCCTCTCGGATAGCACCATCATCAAAATAATACGATCCCTTGATTTCTCTAGCACTGCCGATCGTCTTCCCCGAACCCAAATCTTGAAACTCACAATAGGAAGGGAAAAATTTAGCAACACAATTATTTGTTTGGGTGAACTTGCTGACAGAGAAAAGATTACAATATAACTTGGGAACATGCAATACGGAATTAAGAGTCAAAGTTAGGGTAAGGGCAATTTCTCCTTTTCCAACAATTGGAGAAAATGAGCCATCGGTAATATGAACTTTATTTAGGCCCGAGGGGCGCAAATATGAGTGAAATAATTGTGATATGTCCGTCATATGATCAGAAGCACCCGAGTCTATTATCCAAGGAATATTAGGTTGAATGGAAATAATTTTGTCGGGCTACTTCAGACATAAGAGTGTTCAAGATGCTAGGCCATGCATAAATTGGTAGAGGAGCTTGAATCATGAATTTATCAAAGAAGTATCTATGGTGTGACGAGGTCGCTTACAATGTTCACAATTCATAAATGAGTCTTCTGACGTTTCGCTGATCCGGACCATGAATGAAATTGTCTAATTGCCATGGAGGAAGCACCAGACATCGAAGATTCAATGCAATTTTTTTGTTTTGGAAAAATAAACTGGGCAAAGCACAAGTTTTCTAACACAAAGAAGCTTGAAGAATGGCTGAAAAAAGGTTCGATGCAACAATAAAGGCTGCATAGAAATTCTTAGAAATTAAGGCTATATGCTATCGAAGGTTGCACAGTGAAGGTTCCCAAAGAATGAAGGCCGACATAAAAGCCTTTAAAAATCTAATATTCTACAGCACCCAATGGAAGTCGCCAAAAATGGGGTGCCAAATGCCATTTTGCAACCCTGAATAGTGTTTTGATACCCATAAACAGTGTTTTTGCTCCAATGGTAAGTGTTAAAATGGGGTGCCATTTTAATAATTAAATGTTTTTTTTATTAAAAAATATAATTAAACTTGCCAAATATGGGATGAAATATAGCCATTGAGAGAAACAGTAGCCACCAACCGCTATTTTGCAACCTCTCAATTCTCTCTCCAAAGTTGCCAAATATGCCACCCCAAAACCTTGGATGACATTTTGCCTCCTCTGATGCCACCTCTGTTGGAGCTTGATTTTGTCTTTGAGGTGCCATTTTAGTGGTTATGGGGATGACACCCCTGATAGCAACTCCCGTTGGAGTTGCTCCAATACCATAATAGCACACCCAATATAGAAGTAAGGAAGAATAATTTTTTTTGTATTGATTTGTAAAATTAGGGTGCAATAGATAGATTTACAAGTTGTACAAAAGTTGAAAATAAATCACCAAATCAGGAATTAGAAAACACAATAAAGGAAAGAATAGAATTCAAACTTATCACCACAAATCACTCCCTAAAATTTGCCTAATCAACCAAACTAATTCCCTCAAATCTGACTAGTCAAATTAGGTAAATATACCTAAAATATTTCAAGAGTTGAGGAAGTTGAGTATTTTGTCTTTTAATTTCAAAGTTTCGATATGAATTTAGGGTTTTGAAGTTTTTATATTGGTTGATTGTTAATTTATGTGAAGAAGGTTGTCACTTTTTTTTTCTTTTTTTTTTCTGATTTTGATACTAATCAGTAATTTTGAGTTTTTGATTATTGGAAATTATGATTTTGGATGTTTGTTGGTGGTGTCTTCTCGATTTCACTTACCCAATTTTCGCTTAAAAGAAAAGACTTTTTCGTAGATTATCATTTGCTTGGAGTGGTGTCAAGAGGGTTGTGGGGAGTCCGCTCAGAGAAAGAGAGCTAAATTGTGCGGGTATTCTCAATTTAAGATTCCATATCGTCTTCGAAGCCTTAAGAATGCTGCGGGAAGTCATAGGACGAAATTATTATTCCTTATGTCGAGGAGGGAGAAAAATAAATCTCCATACAACCAAAGGTAATTATGTATTCGTGAGTTTATTAGTTATATTTAATTAGTTATAAGAACGATTACATCATGTTTACTTATGGGTTGTTTGTTAGTTGAGTTTGATATGATTTATATTTTATGTTCTCAAAATTGAAAGTAGTTCCAGTTTATGGTATAATTTACTGTGAAGTTCCTATTTTCTAGATTTTTTCCATGTCAACTGTTATTTAAAAAATCATTTGTCCAAGGAGTTTTTGAACTCAATGAAATTGTCTTTGGCTGTTGTTTTGGTTATTTTTTTTAATGAATTGAAAAAGTAGAAATGGAGAATTGTTTTTCAGTTCCTTACATTACCCTTTCATGTCTATTTTACTTGGGGTTCAAAAAATCGGCCGAGTCCGGTACGACTTGGCCGATTCGTAACCGACTTGACCGATTCATAACCGACTCCGACCGACCAGAATGACTGGCCCTCACCGCTACGATACCGACAACTCCGACACGCAGATGTTCAATGAGCTCCAAGGAAACCCGGCCGAACTCTGAGAAAACTTCTGGGCCAACTCGGGCCGACTCCGACGGATCTAATCTCTCAGCGACAAAATGAACAAAAAACGGAAAAAAATCTCCTTCGTAGATTCTTCTGAAAAGAAAAAAACCCGTGAGCAATTTCATAACCTACCAACTGAACAACATCAATAAAAAGCGAAGAACGGAAACGAAGAACGAAGAATTCCTAGATCTGAGATTTTGATATTGAAAGCCTATTGAGTCAAGATTCCATCCATATGCTTGTGGAGGGCAAGGTACTAAACCGTCGAAAAGGAGGCCGAGTAAGGTCGGGCCGGATAGGGTCAGTCGTAGGGATTCCTACTTATGTGTGACCTCCAACTTTGGAAGGTCATAACTTCTTCATCCGAACTCCGTTTCACGTGTTATTAAACTCTATGGAAAGCCTATTGAGTCAATATTCCAGTCGTATGCATGTGGTGGGCAGTGGGTACTGGAGTTGTCCGAAAAGGGGAGGCCGGGAAGGGCTAGTCGGATAGGGCCACGTGTGGCTGCCCTCGCTTCATGTGTGACCTCCAACTCGAAGGTCGAATCCTTCGCTCGAACCCGCTTAGGTGTTCTTGGACTATAGGGAAAGACCATTGATTCAAGATTCCATCCATGTACCTATGGAGGGTAGTAGGTGATCATAACTCTGCTGAAAATCTATGTGTTTCACCAAGTGTGCACGTTACATGGTTATGTTGAGGTGAATAGCCGGGATATTACATGACCATTGCATGGTATGTTGTAGGCTATTGTATTGGGTATGGTATGGTTGTCTATGGGAGGCCATGAGAGGCCATATGGTTCAGTTCCAAAAACTTGGGATTAAACGATAGAGGATTTTTATGACCTGTTTCACACAGTCCAAGACTGTGGTGGGTTGTGATTCATGCCATAGTAGGTGATCTCGAAATCAATGTACCAGATCCTAAATTCCTTCCTACCGTCAGAGTGCCATCGCAAAGATGTAGGTTCTAGGGTCCAACATAGGGATGAGAGCTTCACAAAATGATTTACAATGTAGGTTCAAAAATGGTGAATTTCCGTTTGAATTTCAGGGTTTTGGTAAAAACAGGGGAGTTGGATGGTTGCAGGCTGATAATAAAATGAAGAAAAAATAAGAAAAAGAACTCCTTGAAGCATTGGGCTACTGGGTTTGAGGTCCTCAGGTAAATGAAAGGTTCCCGTGTCCTTTTCCTCGTGGGCTGGGAGAATGACTCAGAAATATTTCCTCGAACCTGGATCTTCATTTGGCTTTTTAAAATCAACCCTAACATTTTTCCTTTTGAAAAGCAAAGATTTACGTAGCATAAATGTTCCCGGCAGTTGAATAATTGCCTCGATTCCAATCTCTACAAAGGACTCATAGAAGACAACTAACCGAATCTTAGTGGATCTAGCAATAAGCATCCACTGAACCCACAAAGATTTCCAAATACTGGTCAATCAAGGCATCTCAAGAGGATTTAAACCTAGATTGAAGGATTGAAACCTAAATGCTCAAAACTGCTTGCGTTAAAAAAACCAGGGGAACCAAAAGTTTACCTTAAAACCGTTGCCCAATAGCCCTCCTCTTCAAGGAGAAAAGCAGTCTAGCCAACCATCCTCCGAGTTGTCATCCTCAGGGTGTTTGGTAGCCGAGAAAGGGAGATAAAATGAGGGAAAGTGAGGGAAAAAGAAAAACGCGGGAGAGCCGAAAGCTTCTCCCAAAAACATTTATTGTCGAAAAGTGATTGATTGATACAGGGCTTGACTGAGGCTTATATACGCTCAGAGCCAATGGAAATTACAAAAGAAACCAAACCAAAAGCTAATGTGGCGATAAAATGGGAAGAAACAAAAAATGTAACAAAATCAAGCGCCAACAAGCAGTGAACAAAGGATCGTTGATGAATAGTGTCGCCAGTGATGCATGAACAAGCAGCGCATAGCCATTTCGCAATCCTGCCAAATTTCTTGTAGCTCCAATTTTCTTGCATTTTCTGCTCTTTTTTCCTTCTGGTCTCTGATCTACAATGCTGAGTTTGACTCGAATTCTTCGTGCTTTGATCGACTCAACAGTTTTGGCCTGATTATCTTGCAAAAACTATAAGATTAGCTACAAACCATCGCAGAATAAATAGGACCTTAATGTGCAAATCGGGTTAATTACGCCGATTAGTACACAAAAAGTGCTCAAACCCAATTAAAACAGATTCAAAATAGCACTTTTGAGCACTAATCGGATTGGGGCTTGAACCGAAATTGCAGTTTCGTGTTTTGTCCGTTTGATGTTGTATGGATGATTGGAACCAAACCGGTTCATGTTTGTGAAGGGGCCGTGAGGTACCCTTTTGGATGGGTCCAAGATTGTGACCTAGTGGTGTGTTATTGCTTGTATGAATAACATGCAGTGTGAATATGACATGTTAATGCATGCTAATTGATGTGTTAACATGAATGGTTTGAATTATATGAAATATAATTGTGTATGAGCCATCGAATCGATACATGAATTGGCATCATTGCATCTACGCGCATCGATTACATCACGAGTCAAAGGGTGCACTAGATGGTCATTCACCAACCTTGGTGAACGCTTGATGAGCTTGTATTAGGATGACGTCCAATAAAAGACTCATGGTTCATATCATAGTGTGTGTCAGCGGCGGAAGAAGGGTCATTAATCCCCACAGGTCAAAGGCTCGGGATTTGGGTGTACGAGACCTGTGGAGATATCCAAAAGTTCAGTGTGGGTGTAAGAGATCTGTGGCATGAGCCAAAAGTTCTGTACGGGTGTAAGAGACCCGCGGTGTTATCCGAAAAGTTTTGTGTGGGTGTAAGAGACCCGCGGTGTAATCTGAAAAGCTCCGTTGCCCAAAAAGAATACACACGGTAATGGTTATCACATAGACTCCGAGTCAGATGATGTGAGCTCCTGATAGACTCTAATTAGTTACCTATCGCACTTGCATTGGGTACTGGTGAGCCGGTAAGGGCTCAGTACATGTGTGTCATTGGTACTACCAGTTGACTCTGTCACACCTGCAGGCATGTGTGTGAAGGAGTCAGGAGTGACTCGATACGGTCAAGAAAACATTTCATGCATGACATGCGACATCTCATGCAGACATTTTACCAAGATGTTCGTTTGCTTCACGCGACCATCAGATGCGGCACTTGGGATGAGGAGTAGCCTCTGTAAGAGTTATTTCATCGAACTGGCTTCACCCGCTGTGGATCCCCTTCCAGCCATAGACAGTACAGCGTACGACACTTAGAGATCGGATTATGAAGCCACGACCGTGGCCTTGATTCATGTTTTGTGTATGTATTAGAACGAACTAGTTTTAATATATGTTATGTATTAAGAGTGATGTAATAATTCTTGAATCTATAGAAATGTATGGTTTTGTAACTGCATGGACGAGTATGGATGATGGGCCCTATTGAGTCATCTTGCTCATGTATGAGTCTCATGAAATGAGACATACAGGTTTTCCGCAGATTGATGGTGATCAATGGGACCCCCGGGTCGGGGCTTCACAACTAATATAATTAATTACAACTATATTTGATTTGGTTCCTCAAAAAATGTTAGGGAACGAAGTGGAAATGACAAAGGATGAAATGGAAAATATGAGGGAAAAATATACTAAAAATAAAATGCTAAAAATAATATTTTATTATCCTTTATTAAAAAATAACAAAATTTTTATATCTTTTGTATTTACATCAGGCTACATAATATGTTTGTAGAATACACTTTAATAACAAACTTATGCTTATTTGGATGAACACTTTACTGCACTAGAGCAAATACAACGTGCTTACGTTTTATATATATATATATATATATATATATATATATATATATATATATTATCCATCAGACAGCAAACTTTAGAGTCAATTAAGGGGGCCTTGAGGGTGGGGTTTTGTATCATCCGGGGCCATGGATCACCGCACCCCTAGATTCTCACCATTACCAATTCTCAGCGTTGCACCGCCCTGTATCAGGCCATAATGTTCTTCCAAATATGGCTAGGGTTTGAGCTTCTCATTGTATCCAGCAGATTTGAGTTTTTGTAGTACCTAGCTTTATACATAGATGCCACCAAAGAGCTCGGATTAATCAATAGTCGCCATGCTTGCTTAGCTATAAGGGCTTTGTTGAAATTGCTAAGCTTTCGGAACCCTAGCCCTCCCTCTTTTTTGCCATCACACGTATTCTCCCATCATGCCCAACATATTCCTCCTCATCTCTCTGCTTGCTTCCTCCCGAGGGTAGAGGGCAAAAGGAAAATACTCATAAATTTCAAAAATTTATCCATAAGTTTCAAAAATTTTCTAAAAATATATGAAATTTCTATATAAAAAAGTTTCATAATGAGAATATAAATGAAACAAAACTACCAACCTACAATGAATATATCATTCTAATAAAATATTAAATATGTTTAAATCACATTAATCCAACTCTTAAAGGTGTATTCTTTTATTCCTAAATCGTATAAATATAAGAAGCCTTCACAAAAAAAATTCATTCTTCCTTATCAATTATTTTCTTAGACTCTAGTTAGGAGCGTAAACTATTTAAGAAAGAAAATAAAGGAAAAGTAAAGGAATAAAATTTGAGGAAGAGATAAAAAAATAGGTTTAAACTTTAGTGATGCCATTTTAATCGGTTGAGAACACGGAACGATGTTGGGGGTCGATTGGGCGAGATTGGGATTTAGCTGTTGAAGAATTTGAGTCTGCGAAATTTCTAGCGTTGCTCTCATACGCAAAAAACAAGAAAGAAGGGTCGTGGAACCGCCGTGTTGAAGCATTCCGTGCAAGTCGATTCTCGCGAAGGAGAAAGATAGGCTCTTAGAGGCTGACGTTCTTATTACTATGGACCCGCATTTTTACTATTATGCGTTTCCCACTTAAAGGCGAGACTCGTTTTTTTATTTAAAAAACCATTTTAAACGGTTTGGAGTCGCCACTTATTTTTGTTTTATTTTAAAAGGAAAACAAAATAAGAAAGAAAAACACTAAATGTGACTCATGATAAGAAAAGAAAGCGAGTGCAGGAGCCAGGAGTCTAACCCGGGGTCAGTTACTTATCGAGGAAGGTACGAGTGGAGCGTAGCACCCCTACAAGCCCCTAAAAATTCGGTCTCTGTAAACAAGCCCCAAGAAAATCACGACTTTTGACTAATCAACTAATGAATCTAGAAGATGAGCAATAACAATCTGGCGTACAAGACATATATAAATAAATAATCAAGCGAAGTCGGATAAGAAAAATGTGTACACAGGAAGGCATATTAGAAGCGTTATCAATTGAGGAAACAATATTAGTGCGATATGAGAATCTAGTAATGCGCATTGATTAGAAAATTATTTATAAATCATATGTCAAATTATTTATTAAAAAGATATATGGAATATCGGGCCCCACCCACATTTATTTGTTACACAAATTAACTCCACAAGATTCCATTTTATTAGATTGTAGAATTAACGATAATGTTTGAGATTTTGAAGGCAGGTTTGAGAGTGAAGATTTGAAAATTAGAAGTTTGAAGTTGAAATTTTGAAATTTGAGATTTTTGGGACTTGAAATTGTTAGAAATTATGGATTTTCAAATTTTAAGACTAAGTGAATCTTGAAATTGAGATTTGGAAATTTGAAATTGATACGCTTGAATTTTGAAATTATGAATTTTGTAAATTTGAAATTATAAACTTTAAAATTGGGGTAAATTGTGGAACTTGAATTTTGAAGTATGACATTTGATTTTTAAGTGAGGTACAATTTTGAAATTAAAACATTGAAATTTGAAATTTGAAATTTGAGATTTGGAAGGACTTAGATTTTAAAATTGAAAATTTGAATTTTAGAAAATGAAATTTGAAATTTGGAAATTTGAAATTTGGACACTTAAAATTGAGAAATGAGAATTCAAAAAAATTTAGGATTTTATTTAATTAGATGCATTGTTAGTCCATATGTTAAGGAAAAATAAATTTAAAAAAACAAAAAAACAACAATTAACCAATTTAATTAAATAAACAAAAGCAACAATATAATTACAAGGAAAATAAAATAATAAGACTATAAATTAAATGAATTAATATATATATATATATATATATATATATATATATATATACAAGACAATAAAAAAACTATATAAAGAAGAATAAAAGAAAGTCAAGAAAAACATCGCAGTGACGGGTAGCTCCCACGGACAGGCAAGCACTCTCGAAGCTGAAGTGCGCCAAAGTTGGGATTGTCTTGAAAGTGCTTTGTGAATTTCATAAAGCGATGGCTTTTAAACTGGAAGCGAGCTTAGAATCTCCCGCTCAATGTGGGGAAAAGTATAGCCTCCTTAAGAAAATAAATTTAAGGAACTAATATGGCCTAAATTATATAGGTCCATGCTTGTAATTTGTGCTCAAAAAAAATATTTAATCAGGGGCCATTAGGGTCTCGACCTTTTTGGTGGAGAGCGAGCCTATGGTTTACTTTTTACTCTTCTTCTCAAATCAAGGGAGAGGACCCCTTTTATAGGAAAGGGGAGGCATCTGCCAAAGCGCCAAATTTCAATGTGGGATTGCCCCTCAGCAAGGAAAAAAATCTAGCCTCGGAATGTAGGGTCCACCTTGTCTGCTGTAAATTTAAATGTGATTACCTCTACAAAGGAAAAAAAAATCTAAGTGTCCAAATTTGCAGTCCACCGTACCTTTCAACGAGGGAGTTACACGATATATATATATATATATATATATATAAGCGTATTTCACGATTGGATAATTAGTAAGGATTGCTCGAATTTAGATATGATATTTTTTGTCTTTATCGATATCGGATTTAATAAGGGATATTGAAGGAACAGGTTATTGAGAATTATCCGCTTATAAAGCTGTAGTGAGATCCGAGTTTGATCTGCGGGATAAAGAATTTGTTTATCGTAGATTATCACTGTTTTAAGTTGTTGGTGAGGATTTAGTTGGATTCATGGGGATAAGATGTTATCGGGGAGTATCCTACTTCCCTTATTAGGATTTAGTCGGTTGCGAGGAATGTGGGCCTTTGATTATCCATGTTATCGGCCTTTAGAGGCGTGATTTGGAGCTCATTTTTGGGGGTGTGCCTTTAGGGGAGGCTTGGGTGTTTCGAGCTGGGCTTGCCTCTTGCTTTAAGTACGTGAGTGGGCTGCGGCGCCTATTTTCAAACCACATCGGTTGCCCCGGCCCGCGCGGTATGCGGTGTGTGTGGGCAAGGGTTGTAACGTTTCTCGTATCGGGTGTGATTTCCACGTGTCTGCTCGGGGCTGGATCAGTTAGGGCTTTGTCGCCGCCATATGTCTTGTGATAATGATGACTTTTCGGTTCTCGCGCTCATTTCTTCCAATTCTTTCAGTTTCTTTCTGTTTCTTCCGTAGATATCCTTTGACCGTTCGCCTTGTGTTCCCTTGATCCTGAAGCTTTTACTTTACTTTTTAGTGAGTTCGGACTTCCCTTACCCTTAGTATTCCGTCTGAACCTTTTGTGCAAAGTCCTTTTTTGGTGTCTTGCTTGAGATAGCTTTTTTCGTTCTATTCCGGGTGCGTCTTTCTCCCTTCGGTGTCTTTTCGAGTAATACAGCGAGGTGCTAGGGCTAGATTGGCTAGGTTTTATTCTTACTACTTGTTATTACCGTAGATTAGAGATTCGCTCTTCTTCCTTGCATTGGAGGTGACTCCTCGGTCTTCTTTGGATTCGAGAGGGAGTGGATTGGAGGCTCCTCAGGCCAGCTGGTGGAGTTGATCTTCAAGACGCCCCTAGGGAGCCCCCTTTTCCCTTGAACAAGGGTAAGGAGAGAATTGACGAGATTAAGTATCCCATGGGATCGGAATATCTGAAGTCCTCCGTACAAAATGCTTTAGCGGTGGGACCTAGCAAAGTCGGACCCTTGTATGGGGCCACTTTCGCCATGCGTTATAGGCCTCCTTTTGGTGTCCGGGTCTGGTCCCCCGACGTTTTGACCTCTTACGTGGTCCAAGTACCCAAGATGGTGTGTTTCTTCGAGGTGGCTTTCGACAACGGTCTCCGTTTTCCTCTGCACCCCTTCATAAAAAGAGTTTTGCAACACTTCAACATCTGTCCTTCTCAACTTGCGCCCAATTTCTGGGGTATTCTAACTGGGCTAATGGTTCTCTTCAGGGACAAGGGTTTTAGTGTTCCCAGCATAGCTATGTTCCTGGATCTTTTTAATGTGAAGGAGGCCTCCGAGGGCTTTCTTTATCTATCCAGGCGTGCCGGTGCTCCTCTAATTATCACAGACCTTCCGTCCTCCCATAGACTTTGGAAGGAACGTTACTTCTTCGCTAGCGGCCGCAATTGGGAGTATGACCCCCTTGACAAGGATGATACCCTGGGCGTTCGGTTGCCTGGACCACCCCCGAGAATCTACGTGAGTATCGCTTTGTTTTTTGTATAGTCTTTATGAACTCATTGGGTATCTCTAATTCTGCATTGACTGCGTGCCTCTCAGGTGTTCAACCTGATCTCAGCCCCGAAGATAAGGTCATAACGCAGGAGTTGGCTAAGTGTTCCCCGTGCACCTACTCGGAGTTGATTAGGTCGGATATTCTGGACCTTGAAGCAGGAATGCACCGCTATCTTCCTTTGAGGCCTACACCTCCTTAGCTATAAAAATTCTCTCCATTATAGCCTTGGTTATCAAGCCCACCAAGGGAGAGCTTCTGGCTCGGGTGGAGACGTTGTCCCGGAAGTCTCGGAGCGTGAAGAGGAAAACTTCAGACTCCGTTGAGAAGGACCGCCCGGCTTGGGGTAAAGTTCTGAAACTGGGGGCGTCTTCTTCTTCCCTTTCTACCCACGTCCAAATACCGGGGCAAGTGTTGTCGCCTCCGGCTGAGGTCCCTAAAGCTATGAGTTCGCGACCGGATTACGGATTCTATTTGCAAAGGCAAGACTCCTCGGGAAAATTCTTGAACATCCGTTGGAGTCATGCCTATCCTTTGTTTGGAATCCCCGTAGCGAGTGTTGAGCCACCTTCCTCGAGGGGCGGAAGAGTTGAAGAGGGAAGGGCTCCTGGATGGCCCGGGGATGGCAATTCCTTGCTCCTCGGTCAGAGCTTGGGCTGGCGCGATTTCGTCCATCCTCAAAGTGACCTCGAGAATTGAGGCGCTCTGCCCGTTGAGGAAGCCTTAACTCTATCCCTCCAGGGGGTCGCCTCTGTAAGTTCCCGTATCTTGTCGTGTCTGATTTTAACTTGAGTTGGGTATTGATCCTGTGATGGGTGTGTGCAGGTGGCTACTCATTTGAAGAGTTTAGCCAAAAAGGCCAATCACGAGCGAGGTCTCATGTCAAATCCTTGAGGACCCACAAAGGCGGTGGCACCACTGCCGGGCGGGGCTGGCTGCGGGACCCGGGTGCGAGTATGGCGAGGCGGTGAAGCATAAGTCCGATTTGAGGCATACCTTGTCGGCGCGAGCTCGGGCCGAGGGTAGAGAAGAGGAGGCTAGAAATAGCTTAAGAGCGGTCGAGGTCGAGCTTTGGGAGGTTCGGGATGGGCTGCAGGCTGTACAAGGTGACTTGCTGGAGGCTAGGGACGGGGCTGCGATGCGCCCGGTCGCGAGCTTCGGATGGTCGGGGGATGAGATGTTTACGTCTCGGGAGGCGGGTGTGGGGATGCAGGGGGGCGTGCGGCTGGGGGACCGGCTGCGCAGTAAAGCAGTATTTGCTAGACGGGGCTCGTCGCGAGGCTTCCAAGGCTGTTAGCTCTGTGGAACGCCTAACCGAGGAGTGCCATGGGTTTCGAGGGGACCTTCATAGGTAGAGACTTCATGATATTCATAGGGGCGGGATTATAGCGGGTGAGGGGCGAGGCCTTTGTACTCAATGGGCTTTTGGGTGGCTTGCCTTTGGAGGAAGAATTTGCTAATGCCTACCCGGGCTGGACCTCAACCGACATCCCTAGCGACCGAGGAGGCGGAAGAGTCCTTTAGCGGAAGCGTACGGAGGAGCCCGGATACCTGGTAGGGGCCCACTCCCCTTCTTCGCCCTCTGCTCCTTCCTCTGGTGTTTGATCTCCCGCACATATCTTTGCACCGGCATTTGTTGTTATTTTTTTCGGGCTTGGGACCCGGGACATAGCTTTTTCCTAATGAATATTAATTTTTATCTCACCACTTTCGCCTCACACTTGCGCTCTTGGCGGCGTGCAATATGGCCAGATTGACTTCTTGGTGCATGGCCTAGAATTGGCGTTTGAGCTCTTCAAGCGGGTTGTTGGGCTCTGGCGCGGGGCCTTCTTTGAAATTTGAATGCTGGTGGGCGGCTCTGAGTACACATGGCTTTGAGTTGGCTTGATTGAGCTCTTCAAAATTTGTTACGTTGAGGCTACGTGGGGTACAGATGCTGAGTGAGGCGGCTCCTAGGCTGCATGTGGTACGTGGTTAGTTGAGCAATTAGGCTCTTCGAGAGATCTTTGGGCTCCTAAATGTTGAGGCCTTCCTAAGTGATGAGCTATGCAAGTAGTCGCTAAGGCTTTGTGGCGTTGAGGAACTACGGTGATGAGCTCTGTGGTGACCACGCCCAAGGCTTTATGGTATTGAGGCCTTCTGGGATGATGAGCTCTTCAAAGTTGCGAGCTATTGAGGGCTCAGTGGGATGAATGCACGAGCTAAGGCGCGGCTTTTTGAGGCTGGGCGTGGCCAGGGTAGATGGTGGGCTCTTCAAGGCCCGGGCCTCTGGGCTCAGGTGGGCTAGCTTGAGGTAGGCCGGCTCTTTGGGTGCGTGGCTGGTGGAGTGGATTGATCTCTTCAAGTTTGGGCTGCGGGGGCTGCGTGGGCTAAGCGTCTAAAGCTAAGCCGACTCTTTGGGGTACATGGCCCTGGCGGAAGTAGTTGAGCTCTTCAAAGCTGGGCCCGAGGCTACGTGGGCTAGCACTGAGGCGAACCTCTTTTTGGAGCTCGTGGCCAGAGCTTGACCAGTTCTTTGCTCTTGTTGGTGTTGGGCTCTTGGGTGCTGGGGCCTTATTAGGCCTCTTGAGGCTCTGGGCGGCCCGAGGCCTTCCCCGAGTACTTTGAGGCTCTTGGGGCGTGAGGGCCTTCTGGTGAAGGCTCGACGAGAAAGCCAGGCTCTTGGACAGGTCTTGGGGGCCTTCTGAGAGGCCGAGAAGAGGTTTGCAAGGCGAGCTCACGGGGCTCTTGGGCGGCTGGCAGGGCCTTCCTAATTTGAAGAGCTCGATGTCTGAGCTACCTAAGGCTTTTGGGCGCGAGGCCTTCCTAAAAATTTGAAGAGCTCGATGGCGAAATTCTTGAGGGCTCTTAGGCGCGAGGAGCCTTCTTGAGAATTTGAAGGAATTTGGGCAATCGAGCCTGCGGGGCTCTTGGGGCGTTGAGGCCTTCACAGCTGAAGAGCTCGGCGATATAATTATTGAGGGCTCTTGGGCGGCGAGGCCTTCTGGCGAAGAGGCTCGTAGGTGTGCGAGACTTGGGTGTGAGGCCTTCTGAAATTTGAAGAGCTGCGCAAGCGAGCCTAATGAGGCTCTTGGGGCGGCTGAGGCCTTCCTAAAATTTGAAGAGCTCGACAATCGAGCCTCACGAGGCTCTTGGGCGGCGAGCCTTCTGGCCCGAAGAGCTCGGCAAGCTATTTGCGAGGCTCTTGGCGCGGGAGGCCTTCATGCTGAAGAGCTCGACAATCTGAGCTACTGAGGCTCTTGGGCGCTGAGGCCTTCCTGAGTTGAAGAGCTCGACAAACTGAGCTAATGAGGCTCTTGGGCTCTGAGGCCTTCTGGCCAGAGTGTTGCCGGTTTGCTAAGGCATTAGCTCGGGAATTCTACGCTCTGTGATGTGTGTCGACCTTTGGACGGCCACGAACTTTTCGATAAATCCTATACCTTTTTTAGGTGTATGATCATTTTCTCACCTTTGGCCTCGTAGGTGTCTTCTATCTGATTTACTACCAACTGGGAGTCGCTGCATACCTCGAGCTGGTCACTTCCATAGAATGGGCGAGGTTGAGTCCTGCTATGACGACCTCATGCTCGGCCGTTGTTGGAGGTTTGTAACACAAACAGTGCATATTCGATATCCTATCCCTTAGGGATGTTGGGGATTAGTCCGGCTCCGGCTCCCTTGAGAATTGCGTACATGCATGGATAGCTTCGGATAGGGATGTCGGGCGTCGTGTGCCTTCTCGGGCGACTACGTGAGGTGAACTCCCATGATGAAATGTGCTAAGACACGCCGCTTTTATTGCTTGGTTTTTGGCTTATATCTGATGTCGAACTTGCTTAACTCTATGGCCCACTTCATCAACCTTCCTGAGGTCAGCTGGTTTTGTGTAGCGCAGCCCGTCGGATTGATACATTTAAGGACTTGATGGTATGAGCTTGGAAATAAGGGTGGAGTTTTCAGGCCACGGTTACCAAATCCAGGATCAGTTTCTCCATCCTTGGGTACCTCTCTTCTGCTCCTCTCAGAGCTCGGCTGCAATAGTAGACATGATGTTGTACTCGGTCTTTGTCTCGATAAGGGCCCGGTCTTGGTAATCGAACCTTTGCCAGTACCGCGATGCGACTCTCCCTCGAGGGCTCACCAGAATGGGGGGAGAGCTCAGATAAGTCTTCAATGCTGAGAATGCTTCTTCACAATGTGTATCCCATTGAAAAGCTTTCTTTAGAACTTGGAAGAAGGGATGACATTTATCGCTGGCCTTGGATACAAATCTCTGCTCAATGTGTTTATTCTTCGATTAGGCGTTATTGGACCTCCTTTATGTTTTGATGGTGGTGGCATGTCGAGCCACGACTTTATTTTATGCGGGTTAGCCTCAATTCACCGGTTATTGACTATAAAACCTAAGAATTTTAAATTTGAGACTCCGAAGGCACATTTGGATGGATTGACTTCATGTTGTACTCTCGAATGCAGAATGCTTCGGACATATGGTATGTGGAGCACGACTAAGTTAATTTCACCAACATGTCATCTATGTACACCTCCATGGATGCCCCTATTTGCTTCTGGAACATCTTGTTCACTAACCTCTGGTATGTAGCTCCTGCGTTCTTTAGCCCAAAAGGCATTACTCGATAGCAATAGGTCCCTTGCCCTGTGACGAATGAGGTCTTTTCTGGTCGATAGGTCCCTTGCCCAAGTGATGAATGAAGTGCTGCGGTGTGGGATCATGCGATCTGGTTGTAGCCCAGGAGAAGCGTCCGTGGCAAGGTGTGGCGATGATGGCATCGGATGAGGTCGATTCGTGGCGGGAAGGCGTCGCTTTAGAATACTTTCGGTTGAGGTTCATCATCCTTTGCCGGCCCTTTGGCAACGTTGGCAACGTTCATCCTCCACCTCTCGGAATTACCCGCACAGAAAAACGCCAACCTCTCGTGTCCCTTTACTCTGACAGCTCTTTCTTTAGCAGCGTTGGAAGAATGAGGCCAGCGTTTAATTTGTGATTGATTATTCGCGGGGTCGATCCACTCCCGTATGCGTACTGGCACCCGTGCGAAAACGTCCTTGTTACGTCTGGCTGGGTAGGAGGCTTGGTCTTCCTCGAGCTTGGAGGCCGTCTCGACGAGGTGTTCGGGGTTGTCGCGTCTATGATGCGGACTCAATTCTTAGAAGGCGATTAGAGGTGTTCTCGTCACGCTATGTCGAGCTCGTTTAAGTATATGTTGTCGTAGCTTTTTTTCTTCATGGGTGAGTGGCGCATTTCCACGGCCGTCTTGATCTCAGTGTTCCGCTCCGCTTGGTAGGGAACTTGATCATCATGTGGTGCGAGGAATGACCTTATGGCTTTGAGAGGTCTTCCTAATAACATGTTATAAGCGACCAGTCACTACGAGAAATCTTGCTAAGTTGTTGCGACACGGGGTCTCGTAGTGAGCACTAGCTGGTTGAACCAGCGGCGGCACAACACCACGGAGAGAGATCCTCGTAGGTGTGGGTGTTGGCGGTTCGGTTCTCCTTAGATGCCACATCTTATTTGAAAGTAGAGGCAAAGATGATGTCGGTGAACTTCCATTGTCGACTGGACCGATGGATGGTTTTGTTAGCCTTGGCTATACTTATTACCCAAATGGTCGTCATGGGGGGTGTTGACATCCCTCTCCAGTGCGAATCACGAGAAGCGGCCGTAAGGTACCGTGTCTGTCGGGTAGTTTGGACAACGCACTTCGTGCCCATTATCTCTCCTGACCTGATGCTGCGCAGATGGGCCTTCCTAGCGAAGCTGGACTCCCCGCCTCCTGTGAATCCTCCTGAGATCACGTGGATTTCCCCTAAGGGTTGTTGGTGCCGAGTTGTCGCCTGCTAAGGTGGTGGTGGTGGTTGTTGGGCCTGAGCCTGACCCTCAGATGCTATGAAGCAGCGGAGATACCCACGCCGAATTAAATATTCTATTTCTTTCCTGAGTTGTATGCAATCGTCCGTGCGATGTCCGTAGTCCCTATGGAACTCACAGTACCTGGTGTTATCTCTTTTGGTTGGGTCTGACCTCATCTGGGACGACCATCTCAGGAACTTTTAGTGTTGCACCTCACACAGAACCTGCGAAACTGCGACCGTCAGAGGGGTAAACCGCCGAGGTGAAAAATGTTGTCGCCGCTCGGGCTGAGGTGGTCCTAGGCGGTCTCTGAGGCTTCCGCGTCTCTTCGGGGACCATTCTCCTTCTTTCTTTGGGGACCTCTCCTGGTCTCGTTGTCTCTCTGGGCTTCGCCCGTCATTGGTCACCCTGCTTTTATGGGTTGAAAACTCTTTCTTGGATATGAGGGCATTTTGTCATTAATACTTCCGCTTTAGCTAGTACTCCTCGGCCATGCTCGCCGAGATTCTTTGAGATGGAGAATAAATCCTTTGGATCGCACTTAACCCAAATGATGAATGCAAAGGATAACTAACTTCTACTTCCGCATATCTACCTTCAGAGACTTGGCATTAAACCTTTAGACATAAGACCTCAGGCTTTCTTGCGAACTCTGCTTTATGGTCAGTAGATGATAACTCAGCTTCTTGTATGTTCTGGCTTCAATGAAGTGGGAAACGAAAGCAATGGAAAGCTCAACGAGGTGATCGACGATGGTGAAAGCGCAGCAAACCAAGCTAGTGTCGGGCCTTTAGCGTGATAGCGAAAGCTCAGACCGTATAGTCCCGATAGCCATGTAGCTCCATTTGATTCTTATAAGTGTTGAGATGATCGATGTGATCTTCGCACCATCGAACGCTTTATTTTACATTCCTCGAACTTCACGGGTGTGGAAAGGAGCACCTCCGCTATGAACTGAGACTCGCTGTTGCATTGTGGTGTCCATAGAGTCAAGAGCTCGGCCCCTTATAACTTCCTTCACACTACCGAGCCCCCGTTGGAGGCCTCAATCTCTCGTCCATAATCTCTCCCTTCCCTTGTCGACTAGGGTTCAGTCGTCAAGCTTCCAACATGCCCCGAGTATTGCTTCGTCATTCCTCCTCTCCAGGTTGGGTGGTCCTCGCCCTTGGCCCCACCTGATTTCGCCTGGCTTCATCACCCTGGAGTGCCGGGTGTGGTCGCCGTGACGGCGGCGCCATGCGCCTCTAAGTTTGTCGCGGCCTCCCGCGGGTCGCTGCATCCGCCCTGGCAGCGCCGCTTCACCTCCATCGTGGTCAGGAGTACGGAGTGCCTTCACCCCGTCCATGTCGGGCTTGTGTCGCCTCTAACGCGGCCTGGAGGTCGGCCATTCACGTCGCCCGGTTGATCCCGCGATTCTTGGAGTGATTAACGTTGTTCTACTTGTGTTTCGGAAGCTGATACCATCAAAGAATCGAGAGATCATCTTTATTTGTGCTGAACTGCTCCCGCTGCACGGCGCCAATCGATGATGCCTTTTTCAACCTGGACCAATGGAGCGTGTCGGGGTCGCTGGGCCTGACCTAGATCACTGGTTGGGCCAACCAGCTCCAGCGTTTGCTCTCCTCGCAAAAAAACAAGAAAGAAGAGCAATGACGGGGCTTCATCCGTGGTCGCCCGATCGCCGGGCCTCTCCCGAGAAAGATAGGTCGCTGAGGGCCAACGCTTTTGGCGCACCTTTCACCGAGGGGTGGCCTCGACATATATATATATATATAAATGTATGTTTTTCCAATCGGACAGAGAAGCGATTCTTTCCCCATTGATGAGATATCATTTTATTGATATCAGATGAATATGATATCAAGGAGCAAGCTTATCGAGAACATTTGTGAGATCCTTTCTCCTTATTAGTGAGATCCTATTGGATTCAGAGGATAAATTGTTTATCGTGGAATTATCCTATTTTCCTTAATTGTAGATGGCTAATTCATAGGATAAGATGTTATCAGGACTATCCTACTCCCTTATCACTAGGATTTAAACTGACGCAGAATGGGTCTCTCAATTATCCACAAAGTTATCGGCCTTTAGGTGAGCGGAGGGCTGCTTGGGTCAAGGCCAAGGGCTTGGGTGTTTCACTGGGCTTGCCTCTTCTTTGGGCTAGGCGAGTGAGCCTGCGCGCCTATTTTTCAAACCCTATCAAACTTAATAAATTAATCTTACATGTTTATTCAAAGTCATTTCATTTGTTTCTTCCTATTATATAAAGAATAAAATTTAAAAAATATGTAAAATTTAAAGAATTTTTTATTATATTTGGATTTTTTATATTTTATAGTAAAATCAAACGTGAGAAAATCATTTTCTTTAATTATTTTATATGTTTCTCTATACTTGCTTCTCTCTATTATTTGTTTCCTTATATACTGTTTCTCTCATTATTTGTTTCTCTATACTAAGGAAATAAAACATAGTGAAAAATAGAGAGAAAAGGAATGAAAGAAAATTTGAAGGAAAATAAAATATTTATGTGTAATAAATTAATTTTATATATATATATATATATATATTGAAAAATTTTATATATTTATTCATACTCATTTTATTTGTTTATCTAAGAATTAAGAAATTGAAAAAAATATAAAATTTTGAGAAAATTTAGTTATTTTTTATTTTCTTGGTATTTTTTTTCCTTTCATGATTCTTTCCAAGTTTCAAAAAACAGCCTTATTGTTTTCAGCACAAATAAATAAACATTGTTTCCATATGAAAATAAGCCCGCTACACTCTTATTAAGTAAAAATTAAAAAAATTAATACAAGATATAATTTTATATGGACATGTATCGTTAATGGAATAAAATTATATTTAGAAACTAATTGTTACCCAAATTATCTTCCATTCTTTCAATCAATCAAAATCAGTTTCATGTATGGATATGAAGTATAAACCCATACTATTCATGTCCACACAACTATCGTAATTGCTTTACCCTCAAAATCTTCAGACTGGCCATGGCTTCCTAATTCTACTGCCGATAAGAATTAAAAAAAAAAATCAATTTCTTTTGGATTCTATTTCAGAAAGCAAGTGTGATTTTGGTTTTCGAACATAAGGTTTTTGTATGATAAAATGAACAATAAAGAGCTGAATTTAATTAAACAAGATTCAAGGTTTAAAGAAAATGTTTAGCTATAAAAAAAGTTACTTTTGTTTTTAACCGGATTTAGGGTCTGCATAAAATTGAGCAACACCGAGAATAAATATTATCTTAAATTTTTATTCTATTTTTAGGATTGAATTTCAAATTTTGATCAAATTAATTTATTTTAATTTTATAAATTTGATAATTTTTAAGAATTTGTTTGACTATTTGAATAATCTAATTGATTTGGATAATTTATTCAAAATAAATTGATTTTGGATAATTTTAAGAAGTGTTTAAGTCTTTGGTGATATTATATTTTAAATATTTATTTTGATAATTTGGTTGTACTCTTGTTAGATGTGTTTGTTTCTTTTAGCTTTTTTAAAAATATTTATATTGATTAATTTCGTAATAATAGGTTGATTGCTTTATAAATTTGCATAATCTTTTAGAAGAATTCTTATATTTTTAGATTTCATTTTAAATATTATGATAAATCTTAGGTTCCATTTTTAAATAAATTAGATTAGAATTATTATTTTAAATTAATTTAGCTCTATTTTTTCATTATTTCCGTTATTCTTTTATATTATATTTTATCTTTTTATTAATAAAGTTAACGAAAATTATGAATTTATATTAAATTCATACCTTGATCATGAGTGTTTGTGGTAAAAATTGAAATAAATGAATATATTGGAATTTTTATGGGTGTTATATATTTTGTATTTATATTAAATTGATATTGATCATGAGAGTTTGTTGTGAAAATTGAAAAAACATATATTCTTATTGTAATTTATAATGACATTTTACATCTTTTCTTTTTTCGTATTGGAGAAATATCATAAAGTGTGAATGTGTAAAGAATCATATATTTATTGAATTTATATTGACTTTATTTTTATTTATACTAATTTCATATATTTAATTTATATGATAATGTATATTAAAACGATACACATATATAAAAAAAGAATTGTATTTAAAAAACATTGTATAATACTATGATGCCCCTCCTAAAAATTATAGTTCTAAATCTGACTAATTCAAAAATCATTATTCTTTAT
This sequence comes from Tetrastigma voinierianum, assembly GCA_016808115.1. NCBI lineage: Eukaryota > Viridiplantae > Streptophyta > Magnoliopsida > Vitales > Vitaceae > Tetrastigma > Tetrastigma voinierianum. Next base: position 57,042 of record JAEQBH010006791.1, read on the forward strand.
CAATTATTTTCTTAAGTTCTCTTTAGGAACCTAGAAAATAATAAAGAAAAAAATAGGGAGGAAAGGGAATAAAATTTGGAGAAAAACAAGAAATAGATTTAAACTTAATAAATTTATTCATTTAAGCTCATTTATCTATTATAGAAATACTAAAAAAAATATAAAATTGTGAAGAATTAAGATTATATTTGTTTTTCTATTATATTTTTATAGTAAAACCATGTGAAAACAATTTTCTTTAATATTTTTACTCTTTTCCTAGCTAGTACTTTTTCCGAATCCATTTTCATACAATAAATAAACGTTCTTTCCATATGAAAATAGATCGGGAATCCGGATGCTATTAAGAAGTAAAAATTACAAAAATTAGTAGAAGATATAATTTTATATGGACATGTAAGGTTACTAGAATAAAATTGTATTTAAAAATCAAATAAAATTCTCTTCCATGCTTTCAACCAATCGAAATCGGTTTCAACTTTCATGTATGGATATAAAGTATAAACCCATACCATACATGTCCACAAAACTAGAGTTTTAAAACAAAACAAAACAAAACTCTTAAACTTAGTTGGATTAGAATCAGGGTTTTCTCCTCTCATATCAACCGCCTATATTTCTGTCTTTCTTCTTCTCTTAAACTAGCAATAATGGCTTTGCCCTCAAATTCCTCAAACTGGGCATGGCTTCCTAAGAACCTTCTCGATACGATATTAGATAATCTTGTTCCTGATGGACTCAGACAGATTCGCAGGCCTCGCAAGCATTGGCATCAGAGCTTTGATAATTTTCAACATGTGCGCAAACTACAATCACGATCGCCCTCACTAACAACAACTCCTCTCTTCTTCTCGCTCCTACCGTCAATAATAGCTCTGATCACCGTTGTTTATACAATACAAGCCGATTGAAAAGCCTTCCTGAAGTTTCAAATGAAGATACCTTACAATATTAACCACGGATATTCTCACGGTCGTTGATTTTGTTTCGACGATTCCTTCTTGTGTAACACTCTTCAACTCTTCTCGTGAAAAATCTATTCACCTTCCTCCCCTAAAAAGATTATTATTTGAAAATCACGTCGGATGAATTGGCGAGATGTCACTTTCCTATCTTGAAAGGTTTGAGTATGAAAAGCGGATGCGAGAAGAATGTGATGAAGAAGACATTGAATATGAAGAACCAGAATTAGAAGGAGAGTTAGAATTAGAGGAAAATAGCGAAGAAGAAGAAGAAGCAGAGGACGAAGAAGAAGAAATTGAATCAAATGTTGAAGAAGACGAAGCATTTAACTTTGTAAGATTACACCAAAGCGACTATTCCATTGTGAGGGGTGTATTATCGGTTGATCCAGATGTGAATATGAATGGGGATTTCGTATTAATGGTCATATATGGTTTGAAACGGAGATTAGCGTTCATTAAATCTGGTGATAAAAACTGGACATACATTGACAAAGATGCTTGTGATTTCTTTAAAACCACTTATGCCATATACATTGACTGGTATCGTAAAAGAGGGTTACGGCATACGGCTGATATTATTTGCACCAATGGATATTTTACGGTTAGACAAACTTTATGTTCTTTTATCCATCGAATGCAGCTATAATCCGACCAAAATAAAATGCATTACCTAATTCTACACGTATAATCTTAGCCCCGAGTATCAATCCATGAAGTCATACGAAAATAGTAGAATCTCCCAATGGTGATATCTACGAAGCTATTAGGATAATTGAGGAATGAAGAAGGTGGATGGCGTACGCGACAAAAGATTGAGATTTTATGATTTACAAGTTGGTACATTTAGATTATTTGAGATTCCAAAATGGATTACAGGACCGCCTAGAGACGCTTTCTTGTTTTCGAGACGATCATTCAACTTCGCCAAACCTTCTGATTTCATAGGATGTCAACCAAATTCTATATACTTTTGTGATGATTATTTTAACTTATATTATTTACATGGAGGCCCTACTGATATCGGGAGTAAGAAGCATTTAAATGATGGATCCATCATAAGCATTATCTACTCAAGTATCTCTGCAGGTCGATGCCACACCAATTTGGATTTTTTCCTAAGTTTGTATTTAACAATATTTCTCCTTGAATTTAAATACATTATTTACATTAGTTAAAAAAAATTTGTACACCAGTCCATTGTTATTTATTTATTTCCTTTCTTTCTCTGTATTTTGTCACCTTTTTCACTTCAATATATTGATAATCATATTTAAAAATAAACATGTGATAATCATGTTTAAAAATAAACATATATTATTATAATTTTTTTTTGTTAAGATATTAAGAGTTACTCTTGTCGTTATACACAATTTCTTTAGATTTTTTCCTTTCTTTAATTAATTGTATTATCTTTAAATTGACTTAATTAATTACGATCAACTAATATTATTAATTATGACTATATTTGATTCAGCCTCAAAAATGGTAAATGGTAGTGGTGGGAATTGCTTCGAGAAAGTCATAATTGTCGCCAATATCTGCCAATTCAAACACAACACAAATAATAAACGTAATAACATCCGGGCTAAACCAAACCCAACTAATTTATTATTTGGCGTTAAAGTAGCTAACACGAATACTTATCCATTTAATTTGATTATTTAATTTAACATGTTTTTATTATTTTATTATTTAAATTAATAAGAATTATAATTAATAACTATATTTAACATAAATAACTTACAAATAGGTTAATTAATTAATATAATAATTAAATCCATTTATTCAATCATAAAGTAAACACCGAAAACGACTCATTTATTGCCAAGCTAATATAATCAAAACACGATTATACTCAAGCTCGACGTGGTACCTATTTTTTCCATTCTTTCAACCAATCAAAATCAGTTTCATGTATGGATATAAAGTATAAACCCATACCATTCATGTCCACACAACTACTGTAATTGCTTTGCCCTCGAATCTTCGTGACTAGGCACTTACCTAATTCTACTCTCTATACCTATGTTAATTAAAAAAAGAAAAAATCACTTTTGAATTCTGTTTTAGCACCAGATTTCAGTTGCTAATTTTTCTTTTAAAAAGTTAGAAATAGTTTATTCAATTATTATTATTTTTAATTCGCCTCAGATTTTGGTTTCGAACAAAAGGTTTTTACGTGGATAAAAAGAAATAATACTTTTAATTGAATTTAAGATTTGGTTTCCTGCTTAAAGAAAATGTTTAGCTATAAAAAAAGTTATTTTCTTTGCTTTAACTGTATTTAGGGGTTTGCATAAAATCGAGCAACACCGAGAATAAATATTATCTTTTAAATTTGTATTCTATTTTTTAGATTTAAATTTGGAATTCTAATCAAATTAATTTATTTTAATTTTATAATTTTGGATACCTTCTTAATTTGTTTGAGTATTCGAACAATCAAATTGATTTGGATAATTTATTTAAGTTGAAATTGATTTGGATAATTTTAACAAGTGTTTTAAGTCTTTGGTAATATTATATTTTAAATATTTATTTTGATAATTTGATTGTAATTTTGTAAATTTTTTTTGTTTCAATTTAGCTTTTTTTAAAAAAATTTATTTATTTTGATTAATTTCGTAATAATAGGTTGATAGCTTTATAAATTTACATAATCTTTTAGGAGAATTATATATTTGTAGGTTTCATTTTAAATATTATGTTCCATTTAAATAAATTAGATTATAATTATTTTTAAATTAATTTAGCTCTATTTTTCATTATTTCCTATTCCTTTTTTATATTATATTTTATAATTTGTATAAATAAAGTTATGAAAAATTTATGAATTTATATTAAAATTCATACCTTGATGGTGAAAATTGAAATAAATGAATATAATAATCTTTGTGGAAAGTTATATATTTTGTATTTATATTAAATTGATATTGATCATGAGAGTTTGTGAGTGTTCTTTTCTAGAACCATACATGCTAAATGAAAAAAAAAAAAATAGAGAGTATTACTATTTTCTAAAAATTGGAAGGGAAAGAAAGTTTTATTTAAATTTCCTTTTTCTTCTTAATAAACAAATAGTTTTTTTGTTATTTATTTTTTGAATGAATAATTCAATAAATTAATAAAATTATGTTCACAAGTATAGCAAAGTTGGTTAGAAGGTTAGAGTATCAACGCAAATGCCCCTGTGAGAGAGTATACGGAGGAGAAGAAGATGATGGAGGATTCGGCTAATAAATCTCGGACCTGAATCTCCCGAGATGGGTCTGCCAGAACCGCCGCCACACAACCTACCCGTGCACCGTCTGCGTCGTGATGCTTACGCCGAGAAGTTCTTACCCGACTCTCTTCCCGCTCTGGTTAGGGTTTAATCTTTTATTCGTCATTCTCAGCCTTTTGTTGTGATTGCTGATTTCGTTGTTTGAATTGTGGTTTTAAACTGGGTCTGAGAGCTACTTAGGAATCATTGATTCAAATTCCCGAGGCTTTTGTAATGAATTATGTGGGTGAATCAGCAGCATTCATGTTTCTTGTGAGTTTAGGTGTAAAATATTATATTTAAAATGCTCTCTTTGTATGCCCACTGGGTGCTTTAGGAGCGTTTTGTGTTTTATAATCGTCCTAAAGACAATGACTCCATTGACTATGGATACATAATAGACGGATAGTGAGATTGGGTTTCCTTTTTTCACGAGATTGAGAGAATTTAGATCAATTCCGTGCATCTTAGTTGCCCTAAAGAGTCTATGTTCATTAACAGTGGATTGGTCTCTTAGATATGCGTGTTTGGACTTGTTTGTGTTGGAGGGGAGCAAACATTCTGAATTTGGGTTTCCCCCTTTATGCATCCTGGGAGAATTAGGACTCAGTTTTCTAGTTTCCCTGAAGGCTATATATTCATTAACTGTGGACAATAGTTGACTGTGCTTAAACATGTGGTCTGTTTTGTGTTTAGAAGGAATGAGTCTTTGCTTTGTGCTTGTATAGCTCAGGTTTACTATAAGAAAAATTTGTTGCTGTACCAAGTTACCACACAGTAGGATAATGTATATGTTGTTCCATTGTCTTATATGTAGTTATTGAGCATGTAACAAATGTAGTATGTCAATTTTGATTTATTGTTGTTTGATATTATGTAGTGTCAGCCAAGAGAAACATGGTAACTTTTTGGTGTGCTTCTTAAGTGAATTTAGTATGCATTAATTTTTTTTGTTTCAATTTGGAATGAGGGCATGCAGAATGCAGGGATCTTTGATTCATGGTTGGCAGTGTGTTGGGTTCAACACATATGGACCATTCATTTGTTGTGTTGTCCAAGCAGAGAAATCAGGCACAGTATCCCCGTCCCGAGGTGGAGCTGTTCACCTGGATGTGCTTCAGTCTGGAAAGGCAATGTTAAGATTCCTTTGTGATGCTACCTCCAGCACCTGCTTCAGTGTACAAGTGTGAGTCTACGTCTGAGAGTGCTGGGAACCACTTACCATCACCTGAAGGAGGTCAGATTGGGCACTTGCAGCTGAACAATTCTGGGTTTCACTCAACTATAACTGTTTTGAAGCGTGCCTTTGATAATTCCACAACTCCAGACACAGGAGTAATTCTATCTAATTTTTTTTCATAATAGCAAAGAATTTTGATATGGTTTCTGCAGTTGGCTCTAAAGTTGGATTCATCTCTTCTCTCGAGCTTCTGAGATGTTAAAATTATTATCTTTACTATTTGCCCTTTCCTGGTTGAGCAACCTCATGCCTTGAATGCATGAGGGTGCTGGTCTGGATAAAACTTGACAAGGAGGTTGAATATGTGAATAGGGACATTAAAGCATATGAAGCTTGCTTTAAGCGTTTGGAGGAGAGGCGCGAGATGTTCTAGTGAAGCTGATTTTCTCAAAGAGAAATTAAAGGTGCTTTGCTGGCACTCCACTCTATGAATGTAGCATTCTGTCAATTTCTACTTACTGTTCTGTTATCAACCTCTTGTAATATATTTAATATGAATTTTTATTAAGAAATTCACATTTAAGTTGAGAAAATTTTGTTTGGTTCATAAAAAAAATCTAGATTTTTGTAGAATGATAGAAGCACTTAGCAACTAATGGCATCAGCAGCGGAGAGGTGATCCTGTCATTACCATGCTAGTAGAAGGCACATGCACAATTCATTTATTTATTTTGCTTTGTTATCAATTTTTTAAGTTTTGATTCAACTTTTTTGCTTTGGGGTGAAACCAATAAGGTAAGAGTGTAATTTACCCTGAATTTAAGAGGATCTAGGCAACTTTCCATGTAAAACATATTAAAATTTGCTATAAAGTTTATATTGCTACTGAATAAGAACTTGTTGTGTAAATGGATTTGGCGCTTCGCAAATAAGAGGGATTCCTCCGAAAATGTTATTCTATGGAAGTTCGGGGGAGAAAGAGGTGGTTGGTGCTCTAACGATTCGAGATGCTTCTATGGTCTCCAACAAGGAGATTAGAAATGAATGGGATACCGTCTCTCGCTCTCACGTTTCTCTCCGGGAATGGAAGGAGACTTCGCTTTGAAGGATAAGTGCGCGTTTCGAGTGGGGAAGAGGCTGTCTTTTCCGCTCTTACCCCGCCCTTCTTTTGCCATGGCGCCTAATAAAGAGGTCTTTGTAGCTGAGGTATGGGAGCCTTCATGTGAGGGTGGGGTTCGATCCCGGCCTTGTTACAAATTTCTCAATATCATAGAATGATGAGATCTCAAAACTTCCAAAGAAAAATCCAAACCAAAACACTGATGTTTAATATATGTCTTAAGATTTTCACAAAACTTCTCTCATATGTCTTGTTTTAACCAATCACTGTTTCTTCCACCAAATATTTGAAGAACTGTCCAAACAATAATACAGTTTCATTTCTGCTCTCAAAGATGTTTGACCTTGATCACCAAAAACTTAGCAATTTTTAAACAACAGATGTTCTCCTTTGTAAAATAGATGAAGAGACGATAGACCATTTGTTATTACATTGTCCTCGTATGATTGTTATGATCTTCTCTTCTTGGCGATTTTTGGGATGTACTGGTGTTCCCTAAGTCGGTTCTTTAAACCCTCATCTCGTGGTGTGGCACCTCGTGGTGGGTAAGAGACTAAGAAGGCTTCACGGCACGCCTTTACATCATAAGCTGATCATTTTGGACATGGTTAAATAACATTGCTTTTGAAAAATAGGAGTTTTCGGCTCAAAGGATGAAGGCCTTATTCCTTGTAATTATTGGTCTGGCACAAATATGTACTTGACTAATAGTCTTTAGATCTTTAATTGATTTTTTGACTTGGTTGGGGTGTAAGTGAGGGGGTGGTGGGTTTTCGGTTTTCCCCTGTTCCCTTTGAGGGTCCCTTACTTGTGGGTCTCCATTGGGTCTTCTTTGGTTCTTAATAAATTGCTTTTACTCATCAAAAAAAAAGAACTTGTTTATGACATAGTGATTTTCTTTATATTATTGTAGTGATTTGAAATTAATGAGTTGAAGATGACAAGATGTGTGTTACTTGGTGAAACAGTTTGAATGTGATTTTAAGTAACAAAAAATAACTTAGTTGAAAATAGTTCCTAACTTAGTTGAAAATAGTTCATGCATTGAATCCTGACCTTGTGTGTACTTATTTAATATGGTTGAGATATCATTTTGAATTTTCCATCTGAGGGCCAACATGTTAATTTTATGGTCTTTTTTGGGTGCATTTAGATTGAAGAAGAAGAACGGAAACTGGAAGCAGCAATTGAGGAAACTGAAAAACAGTGTGCCAAACAATGCTGAAATGAAGGAATTAGAGCAAAAAATCTTGCCGCTTTAAAGAATTGGAGGAGCGGTATGTTTCTTCTCATGATACTATCTAATTGAACAAAATTGTATATTTTAATTGTTCCAGATAGACTCCTTTGTTAACATATTTGTTTTCAAGAATTTTATTGACTTTGAGCACTTTCTCTCTCTATCTCACTCACTCACTCACTCACCTGTACAAGACACAATAAGAGACCGAGTTGGTGTCTGTGTGAGAAATCCTTTTGATTCGTAATTATCTAGTGAGCTCATGCGTTTCAGGTACTGGCACGAGTTCAACGATTTCCAGTTTCAGTTGACTTCGGGTCATCAGCATGTCACTCTTGATATGAAAACTGTTGTTCTTTTTACTAGTTTTGCTGCTTTGTCAATTAATCTTTCATTTGTTTACAATGAGTTTCCTGTCAACAGGAAGAGAGAGATACCAGGCCAAGATTGAAGGTCTCTGGTGTGCACACTCCGTGAGTTGCTGAAGAGAACTAATGTGCTGAATGATGCCTTCCCTATTTGGCATGATGGAGAATTTGGAACAATAAACAATTTCCGGCTTGGACGACTTCCTAAAATTCCAGTCAGAAATCCTGGCCTCTAGTCTGTTTAAATTTGAGATAGAGGATGTTGGATGAAACAGCTTTTGTAAACTGGTATATCTGGGTTGACTTCAAGCATTTGTATCTGTCAAATGGAGGGTTAAAGACTGCTGTTCGTGTCAAAATATTTTAGGCTAAAATCAACCTTAGTAGGTTTGATAACCCACTCAAAGATAATGTGTTTTGGTTACGTTTTGCAAACCATACCGACTATTCCATCTGTATGCGATATTAGATCCGCCGGAGTTTGGACATTTCCTACTAAAATATCCTTTCCAGTATATTACATAGCAGATGGCTTCTTAGTAAAAACTTATTTTAAAATATTTTTCTTAATATTGGAACTAAGGCTCTGACTAGTTCTCTGTGCTGGAAACATTTAGGCTGAATGGTTGAGATCAATGTGCCTCGCCTTCTTCCTCTCCAGCCACAATTGGCTTAATATTTCCAAATAAAGTTCCTGCATCCTTTTAATGAAACTGCACCTGTTTGAATTTTTTTTCAGTTAAATATTTGTGAAAGTTGTCAATTCAGTTTGAATTAGAAGAATCATCCACTGATGCTTAACCCTGCTTGTGGTTATGAGCACGGTGTACTGTTGAATAATACAGATCTTTCTTTATGTCCTCAGTGAGAAGATGAGTATGCTCTTTGCAGTCAAATGAAAAATTAATGCCTCTTGATGTTGGTGATGTCAACTATCGTGGAGTTAATATTTATTGTTTAATTAGCAGTTCAGTTATTTTCAGAGGTGCAATTGGGAAAAAAGAACCATTGGGCTATGTAATATTAGTGTTATCAATACCCTTTGTCTATATTTACCTATTTAGCTTTGAAATTGAAACTTTCATATATGGTTGTTATATTCACCAGAGAAGTGTTTCAAGCTGCCTTACAATTAAGTTTCTTTTTTATTAGCCATAAACTATGCATCCCTTTGTATGTTCAAAGACAGTGGCTTTGTGGCGAAATTGTCAATTATATATATGGTATATATCCTTGATTAACAACTTTGTCGCATCAAATTTAGGTTGCCCCCAGAGGTTAACAGTTGTAGAAAAAAAGAATGTTCGATGCTTGGATTCACAAGGAACCTACTCCCTATCCAAACATGAATACTACCCTGCTTAGGTTAACCAATTTAATGCCGCACTTCTGTGAGATATATTGCTATTCCATAATTGATCAAATGTGTTAGAGTCTAGATTTTAGCCTTATTAATAAATCTCTCCTGGATGAATCTTAGATGTATTACCTTCAATGGTCTTGGCACAATAAACTCACCCTATGACTCATGTACTCACTGGATCTGGATCATCCCGATTCCCGCTGCCTTTCCTCCTCTTGTTTTGGGGGGTTTCTGTATGAATGCAAATGATGGTATACCTGTAAAGATGTTAATAGAAGATCATGTTTTCTCGGTGCATAAGTAATTTGGCTTGATTTGTAATTGTTCTATTTGTTTCTTCTATAGACATGTCTGAAAATTCATAAAATTGTTCATATCATATGATAACTTCCAAATATCCTCCATTAATAACATAATAGATGCACCAAGTCTCATAGGATTGCAAATAAATTTATTCATTTTTATTGTATTTATAGTAATTATAATAATCTAAATTTTAATGTATAATATGAAATTGTAAATTTTTTGATTCGGCTAATCAAAACCGATATAGCTGCTAATCGAAAATGGTTAAATTCATGTTGGACTGGGCTTGGTTTTTTGTTTATATAATTAAATAATAAACCAAAAATTGATGATCGGTTTATTTTTAGTGACACAATTAGGTTAACTAAACCACGCTCACCCGTATCGGTGCCTCACATTTCACTTATGTTGTATTTTTTCCAATCATTCCATTCAGCTTTGGAAACAGTTATGGTCTCTACACATTCCTCCTACGGACATCAAAAATTTGGGCCGAGACCAAAGACTCCACCACGTATTTAGTTACGGTTAAACATACAAACATCCCTACGAGGCCAAACGGACAAACACTCCTTATAGGGTCAAACGTACAAACACCCCTATGGGGCAAAACGGACAAACACCCCCTAAGGGTGCCAACTAACAAACACCCACATCGCAAAGGCCGGCGGACGGGCCTACTACCATTTGTTCGACTAGACTAAACCATGTAAAGACTGTCTCACGCTGCACCCTGGGTACTCTCACACACTTAAAAGCGTGTCTACTAGGTCGAGAGGTATCTCTATACTTATATACAGCAGTGGTGCCACCCATATTCACGCAGATGCGACACAAATTCTGGGGCCTCAATCTAGCAACTCCTTTTTATTCCAATGGCGAGCACCAACTTCTCCGAATGGTGACCGTGAAAGCCCGAGAAAATCTAATTTTATTAAAAGGGCGAAATGATACTTCGTCAAAATCGAATGTTTCTAGATCTCTGACGATGAAACAACAGATTTACTCGCTGAAATCCAGATTCGAAATTCAAATACTATGTCTAATTCGTCAATTCCGGCACAATCGAATTTCACGCTGAAGACGAAAGAAACAGTGACACTCGACACTTTAAGGCAAATGCGACAGAGATGCCACGTGTTCGGGGCGTATCGGTCAAACATGAGCCTCGTTAGGGCCCATGAGTGACATATGGCAACTTGCGAGCGAGTGAAAATTCAAAAGCCGGCTGATAAATGACAAGGAATCCTCTCAACCACCATATGACAAGTGGCAAAGTGAGGGACAAAGAGAGCTTTCTTCTCCACTTTCGAGTTCAACACAAGCAAAGAGTGTGATGGCAGGTGCGTGTTTAAAATGACGGATTTTTAGAGAGAAGTTTCACCTTCTCTCTATGATTCCTACGACGACCGTCTGGCTTCCAAACCTTATGCTGTGCTAGTTGTTTCGCCTCCATGGTGCTATTGTGGGTACCTGGGCTGGGGGAGTTTCGACAAATCTCGCTATGCAGGGTTTTCTCCTACTGATTTTACCTCTGCTTAAGTGTTTCGTTAACGCTCGGCCGAGCCTGGCGTCGCGGAAGGGTCAAGTGTTGACGTCCCAAAACTGGGACCAAATTGCGAACATTTTGAACCCGCTTTGGACAAGGTAGGGACCGTTGTTGTCAGGTGATAATTTATGCACAAATTATGTTTTGTGTGTATGAGGTCTGCAATGACCATGGTTTCTAAGCTTCACAAAGTGGAACCGATGCTTCAGAGTGGGGCTACCCACTCCGACAACCCATCGCTGCAGTGACCGTTAAAAACAATTCCGTTTACATTGATTGGACCAAAACGTCCATGTGTTATTTGCATGAAATATTGCTAGGATGAATGGCTTGAATTGTGTGGAAAATGAGATGTTAATGCATATAATTAATGTGTTAGCATGAGTGTGAATTATATAAAATATGAATGTGTGTAAGCCATTAGATTTCGATTGTTGATTAGCCCATGAGAGCTAATTTGGATGTTATTGCCATGGATTGAATAACATGAGAGTGGTGATTTAATTTATGTAAATATATTAACATGAGTGGATTGGAAATGACATAATACATTCCATAGCACCGGGCACCCCAGAATAAAGCAAGAAATGGCACGCATAATGCAGTTAAATGAAAAATGAAACATGATTGTGAAAGAAATTTCGATGGAAGATTTTCCTGAGATTGTCGAGATGGTCCTACATCACTTTGACGGCGACCACGACTGAAAGCAAAGTTCTCCAACCAATTCGATCGGAGCAAGAACGATATTTTTACCAAAATCCCCTAGTGTGTTTTCGAGAACAAAAGCTTTGTTTTGAAAACGGTATTTTCTCATACATTACTAGTAAGCGTGAGGGAGCTCTGATTCACTCGAGACATGAGATTGGCATGTAGATATTCAAGTAGGATCACGTATTTGCTTGGAGTGTGTGTTTACATTGAATCATTGCATGTGCACTTAGCGGAGAGTAACCCATTTGGTGGTAATTTATTACCGGGCAACGTCACCTCGTCGGCGGATCATTATTTCGTGCATGTGGACTATTCGAGAAGACGACGCTCTTTAGACGCCGATTTTTAGAAGAAAGTCGGGGTTGTTGTTTTGATGTTTTTGGTATAGCATGTATTAGAATTCTTAATTTTAATATGTGTTTGTATTAAGAGTAATGTAATAACTTCGAAATGGTAATATAGTCGGGTTTAAATGCCGGATTTAGTATGATGTGTAGGCCAAGGTGACCATTTTTATTCATGTACGTGTCGGCATTGCAGACATATGATGTTTTCCGCGGCCGGGACGAGCCGTCAATGTGACACCCCGTTTAGGGGCGTCACAGTGACGATCTACCTTCAACTAACAATGAAAAACTTAGGTCCTATTTGGCAACTAGCGGATAATTGATAGTTGTTAGTTGCTACATTAATCATTGTTCCAAAGAGATGGAACAAACTGATTATATTAATGCCAGAGCAAACGCTGCTTTTGGTAAAATTTAGTTAATAGCTACTTAATTATGTAAAATGACTAATAAAGACATTGACACAATTTATTGTGTTACATTTTTTTTTAATAATTTAGATTTATAAGGAAATATTTAAATAGTTGCATACTAATATCAAGAATTAAAACATCATTTACAAAAAAAAATTAGTCATTTTAAAAATTTTAAAATATACAAATTTATTGAGTTGTTAATTTGTAAAATATTAACCCTTTGTGCATATAGATAAATAGAGTTGTGAACTAAATTTTTTATGCAAATGATTGTTAATTATGTCATATTCTTAATATGTCAATTTCTCTTAGGCATAACTTTGATTCGAGATCAAGAATTGATCTGCGTTTTTTTTAACCAAATAAACGTTAGTACCTCAAACCGAAATTCATATTAGAGATCCTCAAAAATCCCCAAATATCCAAAATTAAATTTTCAGAAAATAAAAATCTCACTCGAGTGTGGATCCTAGTCTTGAGGTATCTCAACATCTCCGCTACTACATTCCTCGGGATCCTTCCCATCTACAAAGACATCCTACGACATGCATGTGCCGAGAATCTCCTTCACGGTGTCGCTAGGATCCTTCGCCATCAACTTCTGGCCGCAGATGATTCTCGCGATTCGACCACATCGTCGAAGCGAGACGTTGCCATTACGCTGATATTCTTATCTTCTCAGAGCCAAGGCCCGGGCCAAGAGCGCCACGACCAAAGCACACTTAGTGACTACCAAGAATTCACTGCCACCTCGAATGGTAGCGCCCGCGTAATTTTGGTACCTTCTCGCCTACTGGGCTCGCCGCTGCAGATCGATCACGACTGAACGGTCCCGAGACATATCTACAAGAATGTATCAATCTCACCTGATAATGCTAAATAAGGTGTGATTAAAAATACCTAAAATTATAAAATATTATATAAATCATTAAATATTTATATAATTAAGTAAACTAAATATTTAATAAAATAAAATATTTTTATATTTAAAAATGGGGGTCGGAAGGCTTGGAAGATGAAAAATATAAGATTTGTACCAAACGACATCGCTTTAGCCATCGCACTTGTTAATTCAAAACATTGATCAAAACTACGCCGTTGGCATACAAGATCCTGACCAAAAACGACGCTGCTGTGACTTATCACCTATGTCCTCGGCATTATTACCGGTCTCGCGTATCGGCTCTCAGATCGACTGATACATGAAAAAGATGATTAACATATTTTTTAAAATTATAAGAATATCATATAAATTACTAGAAATATTGGTATAATTAAACGAGTTAAGAAAATTACTAAAATAAAGTTTTCTTATATTTAACATTATTTAAACAATTACAAAAATTGCAAATTTAAAAAATATTAATATTAAATTAAATTCTTTACAAACGATACTGCTCATTATTATTATTATAATCGAATGAAATATATCAATCACCCAACAAAAAAATTAAAAGTCATCATTTAATTACAAAATACTACTATTATAATTTATATATTTGATAATCGATTCTCGTACCTAAAAACGGCATAATTTATTTAGAAATGAAAATAAAGGATAAATAAAAAATTAAAATTACTAAACTATCAGATATATAATCACATATTTTAATTGTTTCATTTAAAATTAAATAATTAAAAACATTTTCTAAAAAAATCTTTAAAAAAAAATATAATGTTTTTTTACTAAATTCGTTTTCTTCTTTGCCAAAATGAAAATAACACAATTTTTTTTCATCATATTTCATTTTTTCTTCTCCTTTCCCTTGGAAACCCATAACTCTTTCAAAATAGAATAAAATTGATAACCTGAGGGCTCGACTCAGCAGCCGAACTCCTTCTCCTTTCTTCTCTTCATTCCACTGCAAACGCCAAACAACACCTTGCCGCTCGCCGCACCATTTGAGGGATTTTCCGGTCATCGGAAGACTTGTAGCACTAATCCAGTAAACTCGCTGCACCACTCTAGTTCTCGATTGCCCCATTCCAGTCGTCGATTCTCCAAATCACTGGTTCCATTTTAACATGCAGTAAAAGGTCTTCTCCGCAAGTTCAATATCTTGGTTTTTTTTGCCTCTTTTGGAAAAGATTTTTTATTTATATGATAAATTTTTTATTTTTGGCTCAGATTCACTTTGATCGCAATTTTTTGTCCGAGTCAAACGAGTTAACTTGGAATCTCGGACGATTCATCCGATTTTTATCGATTCATCACCGAGTTCGTGACGATATAGTATCGTGTATCGGACTAGGCGTGGTGAACGTCGAGGCGGATACGACTCGGCCGATTCGTACCGGAATCGACCGATTTTTTGAACCTTGCTTCCAGTCCTTGGTTGTCTCTTTAGAGATATCTTCTCCGATCTTCTTCGAAGAGAGACCCAATGGCCCGATTTCGGGAGCCAGTGAACTCGCCGCTCCAACCTCCTAGTCGGTGACCCATAGACGTCCACCACCTTTGCTGTTCCCCACTGCAGGTTGTTATCTTTTGTTACCGTTGTTGTCTTGCCTTTGCTCATCCTGATCTGCCATTGTCTGCCTTCATCGTTATTGCACGGAACTTTTGATTGCTTGGATTATTGGGCCATATTTACTGTTGGACCTTCATTTGTGTTCTTGTTAGACTTATCTTTTTTGTGGAACCTGATGATCTTTGCTGTGGAACTCGATCTGTTGATCTTCCAGATTGCATCCAGTTTTGCTAAATTGTTGTTTTGGTCCAAGTTGTGAGGACTTCTCATTTGAACACTGTTTCAGGAATATAATCAATTTGTCCTCATCAAAGAATTGCACACTTTATTTGATTCCCTTGCAACAATGCTAAGAATGTAGCGCCCCAAAGGTTCTTCAACGGTACATTTTCTTTTACTTCAAAAAACTTGGCTAATATTCGATATTTAAGATATTTTGTTTATTGCTTGCGTCCCGCTTATTTGATGTGAGCATAAAGAGTATTAAAAAATAAAATAAAATAAAAACAAAACAAAAAATCCTTTTGTTTTTTTAGTTATTCTTTTATGACTCGTGCAATATGTGATATATAATTGCATTACATTTTTTGGATTTGTATTTATTGTATTAGCATATAGTTTATAAATTTCCTTACTTAGTGAAATTTTAGATTCTATCTCAACATGCTAGCCACCAAAAGTGATATTGTTGAAGTTTCTTCACCTAACACAAAAGATCCAAAACTGAGAGACTTAATAATTTTGATTTAAGACTACAAGTTTTATCTCAAGATCTTAATGATAAATTTGGTCAGATAATACCCGTCATCACGATATAAATAAAAGCACAATTTGATTCGGCCACTGAATTGACAAGTAATTTAAATTACTGCGCAATAATCGACTCAACGCCAATTTCCAGACTCGAACGCAACAAACTCATGCAATAAATCGAAAATGGATTTGCTTTAAAATATTTCGTAAACATGAGATAAAGTAAATTGTGACTTAAACCTGTTAAAACACGTTGGGTCATCACAAACTAGGGGTTCAAGTCCTTCTAGAGGTTCACATCAATATGATGAATTCACAAATGGTTTGCATGACAATCTGGGTAAAATGAACTTGAGTAGTAATTCAATTGCTCAACCTCACACGAGGTTACTTGCAATAGGAGACCTTCAGTTAAACCTAGGTGATCGATTTCGACCTGCGAATGTCAACTTCCCGTTAGATTACCAAACACCAAGGAAAAATTGCCCACCAAATAAGTATGTGATGTATAGATGTCACTCATCGCGATATCAAATTTAAGGTTAATGGTAATTGGGGTAGAGATCATGATAGACAGGTTAGACAACCTCAAAGGGACATCACAAAAAAAGTCAAGGTTAGTGCTCCTGAATTTGATGGTATAATGGATCATAATGCTTTCTCTCTCGACAAGGCTTTCTATTGAGGAATATTTTGATTGGTATGAAATGATTGATAGTGAACAAATTCGGTTTGCTAAAATGAAATTAACCAATTCAGCTAAGATGTACTAGCAAAATGTGTTGCAAGACATGATTCATCTAGATGAACCACTCATCACCCAATGGGCTGTTATGAAAGAAAAGTTGCAAGAAAAATACATTCCTCTATCATATAAGAGTAAATTGTTCTCCAACATGATTAATCTAAAACAAATGACTCTTAGTGTAGCTGAATATTCTGCTAAATTTGAGGAAGCTAGGCTTAGGTGTAGTGAGTTCCATGTTGATGGATCAATTTCCACAGATGCACTGCTTTTGTTAATGGTCTCAGGTTCGACATTCAAATGATGATTAAATTGCATGCTTCACACATTGTAGGATGCATATTAAAAAGCCTTAGAAGTCGAGAAGTTCAAACCCTCATCTTTTGCACACACAAGTTAGTCCAAGTCACAGTCCATGTCATCATTAGGAGCCAAGAGTCTAGTTTGCGTAAGTCTCTTCCTGTTGCTTCTCCTATTGAGTCTAAGGCTAGTAATTCATCGATTGTCTATCATAAGTGTCATTACAAGGGTCATATATTGCGCCTCGCTATTCCCAACGTGCATTGACATTAGATGTCGAACGTTAGCTGAGGATTTATAAAGCACTGTAAATTGTTGATCCTTTAGATTATTTTGATGATGAAGATGATCTTCATGAAGATTGTGATGATGAAGTGTGTGTTAGTGTGGTTAGATGTGTGCTATCCATAATTATAGATAATGATAATTAGAAGCATACTAGTATTTTTCACACAGTTATATAGAGTGGAGATAAGAAATGTAAGTTAGTGATTGGTGGGGGTAGTTCAATGAATATGGTTTCTAAGGATGCTATTAAATTGTTAAACCTGAAAGTAGAACCACATCCAAATCCTTTTAGAGTAGCATGGGTGAATGACCATATTTTCCATGTCACTCAAAGATGTCTAGTCTCTATTCAAATATTTGTGGATTATAAGGGATGAAATCGCCAGGATGTGCTACCCATGGATGTTGCCCATGTTCTTTTAGGTCGCCCTTGGCTTTATGATCTTAAAATAGAGAAATTTTTAATATAGTAAAGAAATGGCTTTGTTATGTTTCATTGGAAAGCTATTACGAAATGGAATGTTAAGAGGGTTTGTTCCTTCTTAACTTGGATATCTTTTTTTAAGTTATTATCTCATTAAAAAAAAAAAATTCAATTATCACATTTATTTATAGATTAACTTTAATTTAATACTGATGGTGCACAAATTGGCTTTGCACACCACCTGTTAAGAATAAGTAATAAATGTATTAATTAAGGTGAAGATAGTGAAGACGAGAATTATAGTGGTTCAGTCGAGGTGACCTACGTCCACTTTTGAATGGCTAGAGTCACCGGGTCTTTTATTAACTCAAGTGTGCAAAGAGCAGAAAGTACAAGTTTAGAGAAGTAGCAGTGTAACGCCCCAAAAATACCCTAGAATTTTTATAATAAAAATTATTATATATTCCAATATAATCGTAGCCAAACTGGTATTTTTCTCTCGAAATTTTTTTATATCGATTAGATGATTGTTGAATCCGTAAATGAACCCAAGTGAAAAAGAGAAAAATATAGAAATTGAAATGGGGGACCCACAGTCAATCAGAATGTTTTATACGCCTGCCGATATTGGGGGAGAAATAAATGAGTAAAGGAAAAAATTCATAGAAATGACATGTGGCATAGGGAAAGAGGGAGGAAGCTTCCTCCTTTTTAAAATACGACAAGAGTGATCCATAAGAAAGAAAATAGAGAAAAGCGGAAAGCTAGAGAGAGAGGCTCCACCTCTCTGTGATTCGACCGATCGCACCATAGGTCTCCTGGGCGAAACACTAAGGGAAGTCCTTCCTTACCATTAAGAGGCTACTGGGGCTGAGATTCTAACCGGGACTTTCGACAAAACTCCATGAGGTAGGTCTTCTCCTACCGGGCCTTCTTCTACCCTAAGGATTGTCAAGTAGTTATCCGGCCTAGCAAGCTTTTGGTCAAGATTTTAACCTCGGGAAGCCGCCACATCAGGTAGTGCGCAATAAATTTAACCTTAGAGATGATTTCTGCACTAAGTGAAGCGGATTTCGTAGTGTGTCCTTCTAGTAAATTGTAGCCACATCACTCAACTTGATGTTAAAGTTTGAATTTTCACTGGACCTCTGTAGACTAAGTTATAGTCCTTTTAATGCAGGTCACCAAACTAACCGGTCGGGTCATTGTCCGCCCAGGCCGGTCAACTAGCCGTGACCTTAGAACGGGTTGATCATAAATAAAGAGAATTTGACAAGAAGTCCTTCTCGCGAATTGTAGCCACATCAACAACTCACGTTAGCTTTTGAATTTTTACTCGACCCCCCTGCACTGCTATGGTCTTTTTTACCAATAGTCAAATGGGTGCGAGTCGCCATAGAGGCCGCCCCCAGAGGTCGCCAGTTCGTAGGGTCGTGTCCTCGTAGGTCGTTTGGGGCTCGAAGAGCTCGGGCCACAGGCTGATCACGATTTAATTTCTAACTTAAGCGCCATATCTCCCTTCATTTCCGATTAGTGTTCCCATGGAAAGCCTATCAGCCAAGAATCCATCCATATGCCTGGGAGATTATTAGATGTCGATTGTGCAGTAGGATCGAGCTCGCCACTTCGCAAATGCCGTCAGATAGTTCGTCGTGGTTGACCACGCATGACCTCCAACTTCTGAAGGTCATATCTTCTTCGCTTTGAACTCCGATTGCGTTTCGACTCTATGGAAAGCCCATTGAAATAAGAATATTCATTTCCGGCGAGGATGTTAGATGTTAGGATCGGCGGTGTTTCGAATTAAGCTCACTTTGGCAGCTGCCGGGCCAGTCTCGCCATTAAAAGCGCCGACTACACATGACCCACTTCTAGCGTCATATCTCCTTCGGGTTAACTCGATTCGGTGTTCTCGACTCTGAAAGCCCATCAGCCGCATCACATTCATACGCTCGGGCGAGGATGTTAGATGTCGACCAGGTGTTTTCGACCGAAGCTCATCATCGCAGCTCGCCGCTCGTTCGTCGTCAAAGCTGACTACACATGACCTCCAACTTCGGAAGGTCATAATTCCTTCGGCTAACTCCGATTCGGTGTTCTCGACCTATGGAAAGCCCATCAGTCAAGAATACATTAATATTCATGAGGAGTATAGAAGATGTTCGACCGAGGTGGTGCACGAGCTCGGCCCTCAGCCTGGCCCCGTCGCCGCCTCGTGATTGACCGGCGGGTGGCGACCTCCAACTTCTCGGAAGGTCCTAACTCCTACGCCCGAACTCCGATTAGAGTGTTTCTTTACCCTGGTGGAAAGCCTATTGAGTCAAGAATCCATCTACATATAGAATGCTTCTTAAATTGGAACCTCATATTAAACTCCGAAATCAATCCTAACCAAACCACACTTCCGCAATAATATTGTTCTTTTTAACGGTTTTGGACAGGATCCGACGAGGAGGAAAAGCCAAATCAGGATTGAGATCTGGGCTGATTGGAATCAAAGTGCAAATATTTTTGGGTTTGTCTTACCTTTTCTATTCCTCGCTTCAAGTTTTTTTGCACGCTTTCTGCTATAAAGATATCAATCGATTAATGGATTTGAGAAAACCGATTGCGGAAATGTTTGCATATAAAAATTGCATGATTATTGAAAAATAAATCGCTTATATCGCACCTATTGTACTATATTTGTCAGAGCGACGGAAACGCCTTAATAGGATGTTAACCGTTTAGTTCGTATTAAGGATAGATCGGGTATACCAATAGGGTCAGCATCGCGAACCATCGATTCGACGCTGGGTTACCCGATTAGCGCACCAAATGGACCGGTGACGCAGAGCGCTCTTCA
The DNA here is from genome assembly GCA_016808115.1 of Tetrastigma voinierianum. NCBI lineage: Eukaryota > Viridiplantae > Streptophyta > Magnoliopsida > Vitales > Vitaceae > Tetrastigma > Tetrastigma voinierianum. The sequence continues at coordinate 77,698 of JAEQBH010006791.1, forward strand.
TATTCGATTGCTTATAACCGGGGCCGCAGCCTCGGGACCGCATCGTGTTATAAACCATGTGATACCGGCCTCGCAAATGCCGGGGCCAGACCGTGCCTGCGGACTTCGATATCCTCAGAGTATCAAGATTACAGGTTAAATTCTTTAAGGGCATAACTGAACTGATTGGCAGAACTGAAATTGAATTGCAGAACTGAATTGAATTTGTGAGATATTTGAATTGATTTCAGACATAAATAACGAAACGGAAACAGATTGCTGGATGATCAATGAACTAAAACTGGATGTATATACATAAAACAAGTATATGTATTATTTACATTGATCATCCATAAAAGGTTTGAAAGTTCTCGACTATTAAATTCGCACGATTTCCGATGACCGAAACTCGATAACGGATTTAGGAGGTAGAACCACTGGGCATGAAAATGCCAATGTATCATTTTACCAACGCCAAGCAGTATCGAGTGATAGATAGTGACGATAGCGCACTAAGATCGGCGGAAATGGTCGGTCATGTGTTATGAAATCTCGGAGTATGCTCCGACATGTGCACTCATTTCATGTGTTCTTGATATGGATATTTTGTATAAACAATTGCGACCGAACATCAATTTTTGTAAATCATTTTGAGCGTTTCGCATGCCTTCATCAGAACGTATTACCGGTTAAATGTTTATGGGCTTGCCAAAAATTTGAACGCTCTCGCAACGACACGCAGCTTCAGTGATTGAGTGATTTTAGTGGCATCCCGGACTCGGTTCGGATCCGCCTAAACGGGTCGGGCCGGGTAAGGGCGCCGCTACAAGCAGAGAGGCGTGCTTTGTAGAGTGTGATGCCCCCAAAGTGTTGGTGGGACTTACAGTTTATAGTCACCTCCTAATAGGTTGGGGCGACTCAATAGCAACTAAGTATCTATTATAGCTTTGTTTCTTAACTTCTTTTTCTCAATCCAAGAGGTTGCAACCCCCAACTCGAACCCGATGGTGTCAAGCGCAGGGGCGCCACACTCGTGACCGGACTTCTTAACTTTTCTTTCTCGAGTCGACACACGTGACTGCTTTCTCATTCATATACACAATTTCTCGGTAATAACAAAAATTCTTACATATACATTATACATACCACCATGCTGGACATTCATTATATTCTATACACATATACTGGAAGTCCCTTTACTATACTATTACAATTTCACTATTACAAAAACTATATACATATACCGTTCAATGAAAATCGAGATTGTGGAACAAAGGTGTTGAGCACCTATTCCGAGATGACTTTCAGGCCGATGCTGATGTCCTATCCTCTCGCCTCCGTCTCAGATTCACACCCGATAATGCGGCAAGCCTTTACTTAGTGGGAAAACATATACATGGAAGACTGACACGCTCAAAAAGCGCAATTAACCCTATATTAGATAGGTTTTGAGTGCTACAAGACAATCAAGTGCTCATTATACCTAATTGTAGTGTTCTAATCTTCTTAGTAGCACTTATGTCATTGAGGGTATTTTTGGTTGTTTTGCGTGCTTACAGACTTGGAGTCCAATTCCTCGAAGTCAAATGATGAATCATGAAGTTGGGAATTCAAGTCTCACCCATCAACCAAATTTCAAGAATCAATGAGAAAACCAAGGCAAAATGTGAAGAAATGTGATGCGCTTGAAGACAGAGTGAAGATCACCAATGCAGAATTTTCGCTGGGGGATTAGCAGGCCCTCAAGATTGCGAAAATTTTCAAGCAACCCTAGCGAAAATTTTTCGCTAGAACCCAACAAAACACAAAATTTCGCTTAGACCACTTCGCCATTAGCATCATTTTTAGCGGCACACTGATTTCTCAAGTCACAAAAAAATTTTCATACTAGCGAAATTTCGCTAGCTGGGGCGAAATTGCTCACCCTTAGCGGCCCTTGTTTTCGCTAGCTCGTTGGATTTCGCTAGTTGCAACAAATTCCTCACCTCTAGTGAAATTTGATGCCTCGTCATGCTTTGTAATTAATGCCAAACCGCTCCAAACTTCGCCAAGCGCGTTGCGTATTACGCACTGTCTTGGCGGTCCACCACTTCATGTTTTATATTTTCTGAAGGCCAAGACAGGCCCATATAAGCCCCCTCTGTTCAGAACCTAAGTAACAATTCGAGAGCAACCATCTGCGGAGAAGATATTTTTGTAAGTTTTTATTTTTGTAAATAAAGTCTTTATTTTAATTAGGTTTTGCTTTTTCTCTCTTCTCTTTTCTCTTCCTTTCCCTACGCTAAACATACCTTCGAGGGACGACAACCAAGCAGATGCTTACAGTTCCTCCTTTCTTTTCAAGATATGAAGCTAGCTTGGTGGCGTGAAGATATGCATGTTTGGTCCCTTGCACAAAAGTTATGTAGTGTATTTATGGCCCTTATATTCTCAAAACATGGTTGCATAACATCAATGTCACACTGCGCCAATACTTCTCCACGCTTGTAATCCGCGTATATTCAGCTGAGAGAGGTACCGTGATTCTTAGATGGTCTTTACGAGCCTCAAAATGATATTTATATTTCAAATTAAGTTGCATAGCATTTAATGTTATCGATGGCCAATACGCCTCCATGCTTTAGGACCTGTTCTTTGGGGATTTCATTTTACGAGCCTACGATGATATTAAATGTTAGGGTTTTAAACTGTGCTGGGCCATAATCGCATGCTACCTGTATTGGACTCAAATAGAGATGTTTCTTTACTGTGAGGTCATAGTTAATATAGACCCTAAGTATGCCATGGACTATATGTTGCATGTCATAATCCGAGGATAAACCCCAGACACTTGTTTCGGGCCTCTAATCCTGCCAAGTTGGGTAACCCAAATCTTCAAAGTTAACTTTTCACACTTAAATTTCTCGCTTACAATTATTAGTTTTTCAAACCATTTCCATCGCTTTTAAACACAACCAAAGAGTCCACAAATAGAAAAGCTCACCTTCATGCACCGATGCAAACCATTTTTGTGGATTTAAAACCCATCCTCGCAGCCCGACTTAGATCACTACAATCAGTAAAGAAGCTTGATCACGGCGCAGTAGGAACCAGGTGTATGGGCAAATTTTGCTGATTTTAGTCAGCTCATCAGCGCGCAGCAACGAGAATCAAATCACGCCGCTGTCATGGTGCCAAACTACAAATGGTAAAAGTTGAAGAGTACTTGTGATCCACATCACAAGCGAAGGTAACCTTTTACCTCTTTGCAATCCGCCGCAGAACTCCGCTTTAAGACCAGCGCAACTTCACCGTTGCTTTCAGCTTTTGATTCGCCGCTTTTCATTCGGCCGCTTTATTGTTGTTAGTTACCTAATCTGCAAGCTGCTTGTTGCCTTTGTTGTCTCTACTTTGTAAATGTGTGTTTATGCAATGGGATAGACACACGTAGATTGCATAGGATAAGGCCACGCTGACCTAGCTAGTGAAGTTAGTGTACCAACCGTAGACACCACATGGATCCATACCGAGGAACAACAGCCAACCAGAACCCCCATGAATCCAAATGCCTATGTAACCATGAGGGATCACATCCACCCCTCCTAGAGTTAGTGCCCCATTCGTATCACTCCTCCCGCCGCATTAGCAGCGAGGCCTTATTTTGTACCTCTACTCCCCACATATCATGGTGTGATGGAAAATGAAAATCCATACACTCATATTAGGGATTTTTGAGGAGGTTTGCACTACCTTATGAAGGTATGATGGACATGGATTTCCATTGGCTAAAGGCATTTCCATCGACTCTAAAGGACAAGGCCAAGATATGGCTCAACTCCACAGGCTCAACCATTAGAAATTGGGTCGAGATGCAAGCTCTAATTCCCAACAGTTTTTCGCACTATACATCCAATAATTGAAAAGACAAATCTATACTTTTGCGTACCATGATGGTGAGAGATTTTACCAGTGTCGAAAGATTTATGGAAAACCATCAAGCAGATGCCCACATCATGGGTTTGATACTTGATGTCAGAACCATTTCTATGGTAGTACGTTTCGCCATGAGCGCCTCTAGAAACCATGCTGGGAGACTTTTTAAGCAAACCCGATGAGCCATGGATTTAAATTACGTGGTCGAAACTTAAGGGTTGGGATGAGCTAACCCTAGAGAAACGGATAGGATGAGCATTCACCGCTAACCAAAAGGGGTGGGATGTGCACCGCCGAAGAAATAGAGATGATAGCTAGGATTTCAAACTCAGTTAGAAAGTAGAGGAGCTTTGAAGGCAACACCCAAGAGGTGCATGCAAAGGATTCAAAAATCCTCGCATCACCCAATCCTGTACCAATTTCAATCCCATGCATCACCAACGTAATTCAAAGGTCCTATGGTCTCCCGCAGTTGAAGGATTTGATGTCGAACAAAAATGATCAGGACAACACAGTCAATAACAATCCAATGCTCCATATGGTAATACCTACAATTCCAATTGGAGGAATCACCCCAATTCAGCATGGAGACCAACCCCCCCGCCATGTACCTCCTCAAAGCGCCGTTTTCCTCGCTTTGGTTTTCCCCTCACAGCTACTCACAACCACCATCCTCTTTCTTCACAAGAGAACAAGCTATATTGAATTTGAGTAAGGTGGTAGGCAACTTTGTTGAGGAACAAAAAGGAATTAATGCGCAACTGGCACAAAGGATTGATACTGTAGAAAGTACACTGAATAAGAGAATAGATGGGCTTGAGAGCAATCTCAACCAGAAAATTGATAACCTACAGTATTCAATCACTAAGATCAACAAGTTGCTAGAGGTACAAGAGAAAGGGAGGTTTCCATCACAAACAGTTCCAAACCCAAAAGGAATTCATGAGGTAGGATCATCCAACAATTCGGGAATGGATGAGGTTAAGGCCATAATAACCCTGAGAAGTTGAAAAGAGGTTGATTAGCCTATGCCAAAACCTGTTGAAGAACCTAGGCAAGGAGAAGAATTGCAACCTGAGCATATTCTCCTAGAGGAGGATTCAATGAAATGCATACCACCTCCATTTCCACAAGCACTAGAGTGAAAGAAGCAGTAACCAACAAGCGGTGAATTCTTGAGGTTTTAAGGCAAGTGAAGGTTAATATACCTTTACTGGACCTAATCAAACAAGTCCCTGCTTATGCAAAATTTTTGAAGGATCTTTGCACAATCAAAAAGGGATTAGGCATTGAGAAGAAAGCATTTCTCACTGAACATATCGGCAAGCCATACTCAAAAGCAAATACCCTCACAAATACAAAAGATCCGGTGATCTCCCACAATTTCATCAATATTTGGTGGGAATTGCATGGAAAATCCTTGCTCGGGATGTAGGAGCCGCTAGGAACCTAATGCCGTATAAGCCCGCATACGCGCTAGGTCTAGGGTGAACTTAAACCTACCAACATCACACCTTCATCGTCGATAGATCGCTGAAAATCCCTGGCGGGATAGTTGGAGATGTTCCATGAAGATGCACAAATTCCTACTACCCGCGAGATTTTGTGGTACTCGACACGAATCCCAATTGCTACGAACTCAATCATGTACCAATCATCTTAGGAAGACCATTTCTGCCACCGGCCAATGCACACAATCGCCTCTGAATGGAGTCATGCAATTAACTTTTGGTAACAGACCATGGAGTTGAACATTTTCATTTGAAATCACCAAACATGAGTTGCTAGAAATTGAAAATCAAATTTCTGATGAAGTTGTTTCAATTGATCAGTGTACAGGAAAACAAAGTGCCAAGGAATTGTAGGGAGTGCTCAGTCTGGGAGATGAAGAAGATTTGGTCTTGCCAACAACACCAACCGCAGCTTTCAATTGCTCAATTTAACCCGCCATTTCTCTCGGGTGAAACATCAACAATTAGGCACCCAAAACCATGGAATAGCTCAGTAACCGGCAGTGGGTCGGTGAGACTATTCTCCTTGACCCCCTTGAGTAACCAAATTGAACTCGGTTCGGGTGTTTTCAAAAACCGACTGCACTTCACGCTTTTATTTTCTGCCTTCGGCTAGTTAATCAGGAAAGCATTTCAGCTTATTTTTTTCAAAAATTTTTAACTTAGTATTTTTCTCATTTTCGTAATTTAATTAGCATAGCATTGTGTCGTTGTTTTAAATTTTAATTACAAGATATATTAAATTTTTATAATAATAATTCTTATTTTAAATATTAACTAATAATTTAATTTTTTTTTTTTATGTGTAGTGTAATCTGCTTGAGCTACCCGGTCAAATGGCTTAAAATTGCGTGAAGACCGTTCGGCTTCACAAACGCTATAAAACCCTGGAGGGGTTTCGTCCAAAAGTGTCACTTCGCATTTTCCTCCCGCCGGCCCTCCCGCATCTCTCCCGCCGACGCTCGCCGGCCGCCGCATTCTCGAAGTCCCGCGTCACCGACGCCGCCACCGCTCGTGCCGCTACCGCGTTCGCACCCCGCCGGAAGCTGGCGCCCCGCCAGCCGCATTCTCGCCTTCGCTCAAGAGCCGCGTGAGCGGTGCCTTCACCACGCGCGGCGCGAGCTCCCGCCCATTCACCGCCAGCCGGGGTTTACACATCGCCGCGCTTCGCCGCCAGTTTTCGTGCTCCCGCCAAGACATTCAAGATTCGAGCTCCGGATTTGCCGCTTCAGTGGCCATTTCAATATAGTCGGCGGGAGCCCGGGTTCGGGGCTTTGTTGCCTCGGGACCGGCTCGCGAGGGCCTTCGAGATCTTCGCCGCATTGCCATAAGGTACAGCTTATATTTTTCGCGAGTCGAAAGCCCTTTTCGAAAAGACATTTATTTCGCTATCGATATGGTTCGCACTGCGGAACTCGCCTTTCGGCCCCGAGTGGGCGATTTAGCACGCCCGGCAGGCCCAACCCGCCCCAGCCTCGCATCACCCGCCCTGGGAGGCGTGATCTCGAGGAGCTCGTGATCTCGCATCGATAGTCGAGACTCTGATGGGACCCGGCCCCATCAGCCCGTACCACCTGGAGGAGAGTTGGGAGGGCTCCGGCCCCGCCGGCCCGCACACGCCCGTGAGTCATCATCTTCTCGCCTCCCCCATCCCCGCCATCTACAACGCGGAGGCGACTTCATCACCCTCACCGCCGCCGCATCGAGGATTGGGGGAGACCACCATCTGCAGGAACCCCATTCCCGGAATGTGCGACTCCACCACGTAGAGTTTCATCGTGAGTCATTTTATGACATCCCCGCACAGGGTCGAATTCCCGTGATACCGAGTCTTGAGATTGATCGAGGAGTACTCACTCCCACCCCATGACCTCTACAGCTTATTATCCGAGAGCTGGTACCGGCAGCTCTACCACTCCATGACATCCGTGGAGACAGACGGTCCACTAGAGATTCGCTCGCAGATGACCGCCTGCGTGACTCAGATTCACCGATTTCGCCAGCCATTGGGATTGCGCATACCGCCGCCAATTCGTAGGGTTACGTATCAGCCCACCCCGCCTCACAGGGAGATGGTCCGAGCACCGGCCGTGAGACATCACCGCCGGGTCCGCATTTACCGGAGGCGCCTTCCGCCGATGCCGCCGACACCACTTGCTACGTACCGGGGCCTGCTCCTCTGGCAAAGACATGTGCAGGGAGTGAGCCACATCCCGAGGCGCTTACCGATCTCGGGATTTTGCCCGCCTCTCGAGCCGGTGGATGGCTTCCTGTTACAGCGCTTTGAGGAGAAGGTCCATCGGAAGGACTCCGACCGCGAGAGTATTCCATTACTTATGCCGCGACTTAAGCAAAGTTATGTTCTCAAAGGCATGGATTCCCGTGAGACAGACTCAGAGATGAGCCAGATGTATACATATGTCGGCAGACCGGGTTATGACTATGCCCGGGCCCCATTCCATATACGACCAGACAGACCGGGGGAGGTACCGGGTCAGAGGGGCTACTGACCACCTTTACGCATGATATGCCTACCCCCGAGCCCGAGGTACGAGGACTCCCATTCCGCATCGCTCACACCTCCATCTCTCCACATACTACACGCTGAAATATTGAGATACTCCCTGCCTTTCCTATTCGCCATCATTCACCGGAGTACATCCATGCTAGCTCGAGAGAGATGGCTGGTGTGATGGATGCCATCTGCTCGCTGCGGCTACGGTGCGCGAGGATCGGAGGGTTTGGCTCAGTGCCATTCTATGCGACTCAGTTATGACGAAATGCAGGTCTTCCTCGGTGATCTGCCCGGAAGGAAGAGCCCACACGTCAAGTGACTTCATTGGATGTTACGGATTTGCGGCGGCGGCGGTTGAGCCCACCACCGCCCGCCCCACGGTGAGGTGGTTAGGTTTCTTTTGATTTTTGTTTAGTTATCGGCTTTATCAGCACTGCGATCTTGATTAGGATTTTATGTATTAGCCATAGTAGGCAGTGATATTTTTGTTTAGCTACTCATGTATTAGCCACTTTGGCTATATCAAAAGCTATTCAGTTTATATATATACAGCTTTTTGTACATATCATGTTTTGTGCTTCCACTATGTTTAAATGTGTTTTTCTTTTCAATTGAACAATTGAATTGCTACAATTGGACAATTGAATTGCTTCATGTTGAGAAATTGAATCACCTTTTTATCACCTATATGCTAGGACAACTTCCATGCTTGAATTAAATTTTTGGTCAGTTGAAGTTCACACATCCACCAAACTTGAAATTTCCCCTGTGCTAATTCACACACGCACTCAGTTGTTCCAATAGAAATTTTATTGAATTTGTTAAGCCTCCTTTAAAGCTTTGCATGGCTAGGCCTTAAGTATGTTGGCAACCTAGGATGGAGTTTGTGTTATACAGTTGAAGGCCGATGATGTCTTTAAAAGGAAGAAAGAAAGAAAAAGCCGCAAAAAAGAAAAAGAAAAAAAAAGACGAAAAAGAAAAATAAAATTAAGGTGAGTTTGCCTTGAAGCAGAGCACGGTCGTAGGGTGTATGTGAAGCCTTTGAAACGCGATGCCCTAAGCCTTAATTGGTTTGGGTCATCGATTTGGTGATTAGATTTACATGGGTGGATAGGTGGTTTAATGACTTGTGGGTGCTTAATTTTGAGAAGTCATTCGGTCAGGTGAAGCCTTTAGAGTTAGTGGTTAAAGTGATCCTTTTGGCTTGGTACCACAAACCTTAATTGGTTGGGAGTCATCGGTGGACCCCCATTACGGACTTTGGTGAAGTCGAATTTTAAGCATTGCATCCTACATTATAATTGAAAAAGAAAAGTGTAACTAGCCCTATCTAGGTTGTTCAACAACTTAAGGCCATGTCAGTGCTAGGTTGGGGGGAGGTGGCAATTTTGCAGTTTATTAGCTTAATCTGGTTACAAAAAGAACCATTAGACTTGGAAATTGGAAATTCAAGTTGAGAATTATAGGATCCAATATTGACCTAGAATTGTTCTTGTATGGTTTTGATTCTTTCATATCGGTTTACAACTTTGATTTCAATTTCTCGGTTTAAGGTAATGTTTTATGTATATAAACCCTTTTGAATCATAACCTTTTTGCGAATCACCACATGCATCTTCTTTTTCTTTATTTTGCATTGTAGGGACTAGCAGCGTTTCGGTTGGGGGTGTGATTAATGCCCGAAAGTGCAATTTTGAACCCTATATTAGATAGGTTTTGAGTGCTTTTTGCGCATTAATCATGTCATTTATACCAATTGTAGTGTTCTAATCTTCTTAGTAGCACTTATGCCATTTAGAGGGTATTTTTGGTTGTTTTGCAGGCTTTTGCGCACTTTTGGAGTCGATCTCGAGGTCAAATGATGAATCATGAAGTTGGAATTCAAGTCTCGGCCATCCAACCGACCCGAATCAATAGAAAACGAGGCAAAATGAAAATGTGATGCGAGTTGGTAGTGAAGATCACCAATGCGGGGAATTTTAAGCTAGGATTGCGAAAATTTTCGTAAGAATGCGAAAATTTCGCAACCTTAAGCGAAAATTTACAACCTTATAACTTCTAAATTCATTAGACCACTTGGTTTGCTAGAGCATCATTTTATGAAAATAATTGATTTAAGCTTCTCCGCAAAAATTTAAGCTAGCTTAGCGAAATTTAAGCTATGCGAAATTGCTCACCCTTAAGCGAAATTTCTTGTTTTACGCTAGGCTTTGTTGATTTAAGCTGGTTAGCGAAATTCCTCGACCTAAGCGAGGAATTTGACTCTTCGATCTTGCTTTGTAATTAATGCCAAACCGCCTCCAAACTTGGTGTATTACTTAATTGTCCTATAACTTAGCCAATTTCATAGGTTTTTTGGTATTTTCATACCTTGAGGAGGCCTATATAAGCCCCTCTTGTTTTGTAACCTAAGTAACAATTGGAGAGCAACTATATGTGGAGAAGATATTTTTGTAAGTTTTTATTTTTGTAAATAAAGTCTTTTATTTTAATTAGGTTTTGCTTTTCTCTCTTCTCTCTCCTCTTTCTCTTCCTTTCATTTGCCAAACATACCTCTTGAGGATGACAACTCAAAAAGAGAGAGATGCTTGGCTCGCTCCTTTTGAAGAGGAAGGAAGCTAGCAGTGGTGGGGCATATGCATGTTGTCCTCTTGTACTAAAAGTTATAGGTAGTGTATTTATGGCCCTTATATTCTCAAAACATGGTTGCGTAACATTGAATGTCGTTAATTTGGCCCGTCTTCTCACGTCTTTAGAATCCGGTGCATATTCGATGAGGGGAATGCTTGTGATTAACTAGATGGTGCTTCTGACTCTAAAATGATATTTATATTTCTCAAAATTAGGGTTGCATAGCATTTAATGTTATTGATTTGGCGATACTCTCCATGCTTTTAGAATTTGTTGTTCTTTTAGATGGTCTTCACGAGCCTAAGATGATATTAAATGTTAGGTTTTAAACTAAAAGGGGCCATAGCGCATCTTTACTGTATTGACTTTCGGAAATAGGAGATGTTTCATGGGTGAGGTTGCTAGTTAAATATAGACCGGTTATGCCATGGACTATATGTTGCATGTCATAACGCGAGGATAAAACCGAGGACTTGTTTGCCCTAACTTGCCAGAGTTAGTAAGCCTAAATCTTCAAGGATTAACTTTTCACACTTAAATTTCGGTTTACAATTATTAGTTTTCAAACCATTTCCTTTGTTTTTTTAAACACAAATCGAAGAGTCCAAATAGAAAGCCTTACCTTCAAGCACAGCGTGCAAACCATTTTTAGGATGAAAACCCATCCAGGTGTTGGAAGCCCTAGACCTACTATACTGCGATGGCTTGGCTACGGCGTAGTAGGGAGGCTTAGGTGTATATAAATTTTGTTTGATTTGGCTCGACTCTTGTGGCCGCAGAATCAAATGGCGCCGTTAGCAGGATGGTGCCAAACTACAAATGGTAAGTTGAAGAGTACTTGTGATCCACATCACAAGTGAGAGGTAACAACACTACCTCTTTTTTTGACCTTTCGATTCGCGAGGAGAGCGCGATTTTAGCAATTAGCAGTAACTGCACTGTTTCAGTTTTTGATTCAGTTTCAGTTTTTCATTCAGTCAGTTTTATTGTTGTTAGTTAATTTTAATCTTTTTGCAAGTTGTTTGTTGCTCTTTGTTGTCTCTAAATTTTGTAACAGGTGTTTATGCAACAGTGGGATAGAGACACATCAGGTAGATTGCATAGGATAAGTACACAGCTTGACCTAGCTAGTGAAGTTAGTGTACCGGCCCGATAATGGATCCACATACGAGGAGCAATGAGCTGACAGGAACCCCGTAGATCAAATGCCTATAGAACCATGAGGATCACATCCACCCTCCCCAGAGTTAGTGCCCGTCTTGTATCTTCCTCCTGTGAAGATGTGCAGTGAGGCCTTATTTAGTACCTACTCCCTACTATATCATGGTATGGAAAATATGAATCCATACGCTCATATTAGGGATTTTGAGGAGGTTTGCACTACCTTTAAGGAAGGTATGATGGACATGGATTTGCTGAAGCTAAAGGCATTTCCGTGACTCCTAAGGGCCAGGCCAAGATATGGCTCGACTCATTGAGGCCTAGAACCGTTAGAAATTGAAATTTGAATGCAAGGCGAATTCTGAAAAGTTTCGGTACTCATAAGACCAATAATTTGAAAGACAAATCTATACTTTTGCGACTCATGATGGTGAGATTTTTACCGGTGTTGGGAAAAGATTTATGGAAACCATCGGTGCATGCCCGCATCATGGGTTTGATGCTTGGATGTTGGTGAACCATTTGGTGGTATGTCTCTGCCATGGCGACTCTTTAGAAACCATGTGTGGGGAGACTTTTTAAGCAAACATCTGATTGAAGCCATGGATTTCTTAAGTACGTGTTTGAAACTTCTAAGGGTTGGGATGAGCTTAACCACACAGAACGGATAGGATGAGACCCTTAGGTTAACCAAAGGGGTGGGATGTATGCGCTACTTTGAAGAAATAGAGATGAGAGCTAGGATTTCAGCCCTAGCTAGGAAAGTAGAGGAGCTTGGTAGCTTGACTCAAGAGGTGCATGCGGTGACCAAAATCTACCGATCCGATCCTTGTACCAATTTCCAATCCCATGCACACCCAGCGAGCAGGTGTCTATGGCCTGCGGTGGGGATTTGATGTCGAATGTGCAAACAACGTGAAGGACAATACAAGCCCTGACAATCCCGATGCTCCATATGGTATACCTACAATTCGATTGGAGGAATCACCTGTCTTGCATGGAGACCAGCCCCCACATATATGTACCCCAGTGCCAAGCCTCGGTTGGTTTTCCCTCACACAGCCCTCTGACCACCATCCTCTTCTTCGATGGGACAAGCTATATTGAATTTGAGTAAGGTGGTAGGCGGCTTTGTTGAGGAACAAAAAGGAATTAATCATGGCGGCACGAAAGGTTGATCTTGTAGAAAGTACGAATAAAATAGATGGGCTTGAGCAATCTCAACGGAAGAAAATTGATAACTACGTATTTCAATCACTAAGATCAACGAGTTGCTAGAGTCTGAGAGAAAGGAGGTTTCCATCACAAGCGGTTCAAACCCCGAGGAATTCATGAGGTAGGATCATCAACGGTCGGGAATGGATGAGGTTAAGGCCATAATAACACGAGAAGTGGAAAGAGGTTGATCGGCTATGCGAAAACCTGTTGAGAACCTGGCGAGGAGAAGAATTGCAACTGAGCATATTCTCCCTAGAGGAGGATTCAATGAAATGCCGCATACCACCTCCATTTCCTGAAGCACTTAGAGAGAGAGGAAAGAGAGAGAGCTGACTTCAATGACAGGAAATTCTTGAGGTTTTTAAGGCAGAAGTGAAGGTTAATATACCTTTCTTGGACCTAATCAAACAAGTCCACAACATGCAAAATTTTGAAGGATCTTTGCACAATCAAAAGGAGTTAGGCATTGAGAAGAAAGCATTTCTCCATGAACATATAGGTGCCATAATTCATACAATGTCTAAAGATCGGGATCTCCCACAATTTAGTCAGCATATTGGTGGGAATTGCGTAGAAAAATCCTTGCTTGATTTAGGAGCCGAGTGTGAACCTAATGGCCATTATTCGTATACAAGCGATTGGAGTCTAGGTGAACAAACCTACCAACATCACACTCTCATTGGCCGATAGATCGATTGAAAATCCCTAAGGGGATAGTTGAGGGATGTCTTAGTGAAGATAGACAAATTACACTACCCGAGTAGATTTTGTGGTACTTGACAACGAACCAATTGCTAATGAACCCAATCATGTACTAATCATCTTAGGAAGACCATTTAAACCGCATGATACAATAATAGTGCGAATGAGTCATGCAATTAACTTTGGTAACATGACATGGAGTTGAACATTTTCATTTGAACAACAAACATGAGTTGCTAGAAATTGAAAATCAAATTCCCGATGAGATTGTTTTCAATTGGTCAGAGTATCTTTGCCGGACTTGTTTTTCCCTAATAGGCATGCCCATCTATCCCTCTACCAGGTTCTACGTAAACAATCAATTTTATTACATTTTCTGTACATATCCCATCTACATGAATAACTATTGTTATCATGTATGCTGATGAGATAAACACTATTATTTATTTTGTCTGTAATACCTTCACATATTTCTTAGCTTCGTATTGTTGTTCTCATATTTCTTTACAATACGTATATTCATATCTTATACTCTTATATTCATATCGTGTCATCTACTTGTAACATCTTATATCTTGTTAACTTATATCTTCGTATGCTTTGCTCCAGTATCATATCTTATGACCTATACCTATACATTCCTATACTTGTACGTTTTCTTATTCTTTATCGGGCTTGTCCAATCTCTCGAGTAGGGTGCGGAACAAAGAATCTTCCTTTGATACCGCAAATGCTGCTTTATCTATACTCCTTTACATATCAAATCTACATATATTGCTATTTCTTGTTCATATCTATATCCTTTCTTACCATATATTTCAATTAACTTTAACCAAGCGATTAGTACACTTGGTACAACAATTCAATTTTCATACAAGATGTGGGCACCAAATGCCATTAAATAGAATATGGTTATATTCTAGACTCGATGTGCTTTCCATAGAATCCAAGAATACCCATAACGGAGTCCTAACGAAGGAGTTATTCAAATTGCAAGCCATGAAGAAATTAGCAACTTGCAGCACTTGCAGCAGTAACATCAACCACTAGTTTTTGTCATTTTTGGACTTATTATAAGCTCAAGATTGTATCAAGATATATATTGATGGATTCTAGACTTAAAGGGCTTTCCATAGAGTCCAAGAACACCCAAAACGGAGTCCCAACGAAGGAGTTATGCAAATTGCAAGCCATGAAGAAATCAACAACTTGTAGCACTTGTAGTAGTAGCCAGCGGCTACTTGGTTTTTGTCATTTTAGGACTTATTATAAGCTCAATATTGTATCAAGCTATATATGGATGGATTCTAGACTCAAGGTTTCCATAGGTCGAAAACACCCCAACGGAGTTTGGGCGAAGGAGTTGGCGCGTCGAGTTGGAGGTTTGACATTATCACGAGGAAATTTCTGCGGTCTTTGAAACCCGCCTTGATAAGCGTACCAGAGGATGCAAAGACTCTGCGGTGCGTGGAAACCGTAATTGCGTACGAGGTGCAAATTTGAGCGACCACGTAATAGCGTAGAAAGCTGCGCCGTGATGCGAGCTCCTTGGCGGCTCGGTACCTGTGATTACGACCCCGAAGCCATCCGGAACAACCCTTGTTGCAGGCCACAATATCCTTCCAATTAGGCCACAAAACATGCCCCTGAAACACGACACCAAACAACTGCCAAAACACGACATAAACCATCCTACAATCAATCCGCAAAACTCATACTTGCAGTACTTCGTCTTAGTTTATACCCGAAACCATACTAATTCCATCTTTGCATACATGTAACTATTTTCCTATCATTTGTGCATTTCTAGCATGTATTTGTCTAATAAGTATGCTTCTTAATCTCATGTATTTCTATCATATATTCATTTCATATATTCCTATATTCATATTATTCATCTATTCATATCATATATATATTATTATTTACATTCTTATTCTTTATCCCCAATTTATATATTCCATGAGTTCGGAATTTTATACGAAATCTAGTCCCAAATATTTTCAATATTCAGTCCCAAAATCTTGGGACTAAATCACACGGCCTATTCCGGCCTCGAAACAACCTATACCATTATATGACTTTTAGGCTAAAAATATTCCAAGTAGGGAAAATTTTTTACCTCACGAGTTGTGAAACTCAGATTTTGAATCTTCAGCGTAGCTGCGATGTGTGAATTAAGCTTTGTCTCTTGGTGATGATTACAGCAGTCGAGCGTCGTAGATTTGAAAATACCGAGCCGGTTTAGAACTTCGCTACTTGAATTCTCGGTGAAATCCAGTGTTTTTGGTACTCACGCGTAGCCCTCGTCGAATAGATGAACTTTCGTTTCTTGTGGCTTAATTACGGCGATCGAAACTCCGTGTATAAGGAAGAACATAAAACAATGAAATAAAACTCTTTCCTTTATTTCAAATACCATCTTCGACACGCTTATTCGGCCATCCAAATAAAGCTTAATATATATATATATATATATATATATATATATATTAAAGAACTATGGTGGGATCCATGTCCCCATATTAATACCGATCAGTTATTTTAAAACGATTGATTTATTATCGGTTGATTTTGATAATCTTAAATGACATTCTCATATTATCAATTTTTGAGATTTTAAAAATCCCGTTTTGGGGTTCACGAAGCGTCCGTTAATCTCGAAATTCGATGAAAATTCCATTTGAATATGATGAAATTGTGAGGTACATTAGATTTGTGAGCGATTCAAGCGTGATGTCAGTTTAGTCATTAGGATCTAGAAATTTTCCAAAATTTTGAGACAAAATTCTTAGTTTTGCCATTTTTTTCATAAAAAATGTCATTTTTTTGAGCGAATCTGATTTTAAAAGCTTTATTACATACACAAACATGTTTGCTTGTTATGGTATATTTTGGGAGTGTTCTGAGGAGGTAGTTGAGGGGCTTTCCATGAGACCTGATCAAGGATGAGGAGAGGGCTGACCCTTTTCAAGACGGCTAGGGTAAGGCTCTTGGTGCTTCCTCGGTGATGTAGTAAGCTGATGAGTTTTAATTGGGCTTGGGTATCACTTAGGTCTCTTTGGATCTTCATGAGTGCGAGTCTTTGGTACTAATTGGAAGCTGACATGTATTTAGGCCTTTTTGGGCTTGGCCGTCATTTGTCCTGTCTTTCTGTGTCAGGAAACTTGGAGGGCATTTAGTTAATTTGAATTATGTATAGAGACTCCTCTTTCATGGAGTCCATGTTGCTCTTCGACTTGGAGATCGACCTGCCCGGTTAGGTCGCGGGGACCTTAAACGGTTTTCTGCATCAGATATCAAGGCTCCTCTATTTTTGATGTATTTCGCCTTACCCAACACCTCAAGCCTCTTCCATTTGCACTTGAATTTTCAAGAGGGCCCTTGGTTTTCAATTTGGGGCTTTTTCCTCTTAAAAAACCCTAGGATATAAATAGAGTCTTCCCACCCATTTCCTTTATCTTGAGATCGAGAACCTATTCTTGAAAACCTTGGGTCCTGTTTAGTAGGTAGAAAATTTTCTGTTTTCTCTATTCAAACTTTCGAAAACAAAAGGAAAGCAGCGTTTAGATTACGAGAATAAAATAATGGAATTTTGAAAGCAAAGAAAATGAATTATTATTTCAACATTTTATATATGAATCGAGAAAACAATTAAAAGGCACATTTCGTATTTCTAAATTAAATTGACAAAATTCAACCAAATAGGGTTGAAAATGAAAGCGATATTTTCACACGAGTCGAGTGCAGCTATTTTACGAAAATGGCCAAAGATTAGAATACATTGAAAATTTTCGTGATACGAATTTTGGATAGGTTGAAAATTTTTAATTAGAAATGCTTGGGCGCGAGAACCAAAAATCTACTTGTCCTATAGAAACTTGGGAGAGTAAAAGAAAGTGTCTTCCTTGAAATTCCTTGATAATTAAGAGGTGAGCTTATTGTCCCATCATCCTATAGCAATGCCCATTGAAGGATTTTTTGGTGAAAAGGAGATGGAAACCCCGCTGGGGGCTGATGTCGTTGGCGCGCCGCTTGGGCCGCCTGATTTTGCTGCCTCCGCTGTCCATGTGAAACCAGGCGCGAGGGGGCTGGATCCTGGTGACTTCGGGCAAGCTGGCGCCATGGAGGAAGGGCGAACAGGTGCAGGGGGCTGCTTGGGCGCCGAGGACACCGATCTGGACCGCTTGGGCACCGATTCAGAGCAGATCGGACGCTATCCAAGCCCGATTTTGGCTTCTAAGTGCGCTGTTCGCGCAATGGGGCCATGGGGAATGATGGTTGATTAGTACAGCAGTTCGGGCAAGTAGAGTGAGGGATTGGTTTCCCCTTTGGGTGCTGTTTTGACTCTCTTGGGCGAGCAGGAGGGGTCAGGTGCTCCCATGGACGCTGGTTTATCCATTTTGGGCGAGCAAAGCTGCAAAGGGTTTTGGAAACTTCGTAGGTGCTGGGTTGTCCCACTTGGTTAAGCAAAGGGGGTTTGGAACCTTTACAAGTGCTGGGCTACCCCACTTTGGTGAGCAAAGGGGGGGTCTGTTGCTCCTCTAAATGCCGGACATTGAGCAACTTTAGAAGTGGAGAAAAAAAATTAAATATAGATATAAAATTGAAAAAAATCAGTTTTAGCAGTGAAGTAATATCGGGAGCAAAAGTATTGTTAATGAACAGTGATGAGCTAAATTTGGGTAAATGGTGTCAGCATTGCGTAACAATATTTGATTGAATAAGGAAATTTACATTTTGGCCTCACTTGATATGGCCAGGTTGGGGTTCAAATTGAAGAATGGAATCTTGAGTTACGTAGCAAAAAAAAATCGAAAATCCCAAGAACAACCAAACAGTGCAATGCCATGATTTCGTATTGAATCCTGAGCAACAATATACATAAACCGGAAAATGCAAAGGGAGGTTGGATTTGAGATTTTGAAGAAGCCTCTTAAAAGAGAGGTTGGATCATCGCCAGGCTCAGAATGTAGTTGGATCGATTTTTACCTCATCTCGAGCTCGCGGTCGAGGTGGCGGCCATGGGCTAAATCGTGCGGGACCAAACGGTGTGGGCAGGTTTGCTCTTCTTCTTCCTCCATTGTAGGCCACATGCCTCCCTCCCTCTTCTTTATTCCTCTGTTGCTTTGCTTATCGCCGATTTTAGTTTTATGCATTAGAGCAACTAGGACATTTTAATTTGATTTTAAGCACATATGACATCGTTTTGTCGTTGTAAAGCAACGACATCGTTTTTAAACCACATGTTAAGCGGCGTCGTTTGAGACTCGAGTCAAAGCGACATCATTTTGAATAAGTGACTATTGATTCAAAACGACGTCGTTTTGGACTCTGGAATCCCGAAACGACGTCATTTTGATCTATGTAGATTTTTTTAAAAAATGAATAGATAAACGGCGTTGTTTGGCCCGGTAAAGGCTAAAAAAGCGGCATCGTTTTGGCGCCAGAGCTTTATGTTACTCATTCGCCTCCAACGAATTTTTGCCAAGTTTCTTTCTATAAATATATTTAGTAACTTCTAAAATTTTCAACTACTAAAATTATTAATTAAATATTTATTTTTCTTTTTATTTTTAATTAAATATTTATACTTATTTTTATTTTTAATTAAATATTTATATTTATTTTAAATTTTAATTAAATATTTATTTATATTTATATTTATATTTTTAAATAAAATTTATAGTGTATGGAGTGAGATATAGATTAATGAAGGGTATAGATATAATTATTTAAAAAAAGAAAGGGTAAAATTAAAATAGATTTAGGATAGATAAAACTTTAGATCTTTATTCTTTGTAAATATTCTAGCCCAAAGCTTTGGTAAATCTGAAAATGAAACTTTAAAGCAAAAAAAATAGCTTTAAATATTCCAATTTTTGCTCATGGTTGAAGATGCTATGAGTGGCCAAGTGAAGGGGAAGTTTTGGTTTCTCAATCTCAAGTTCCTCAAGACCACCCAATCAGTGGGTCAGACAATTCTCGGCAACCTCGCATCACCAGAAAGCATAAAGGCAAAACTGTCCTTGACGAGGATACTTCAAAAGTAAGTTGCCTTTCTAGTTCCCTCAATACTGATGATATTTTGAGAATTATTTATGTTTATCATATTTCCTCCAGTGTGGTTGTGCCGGGCTAATTAGACAGGTGGAGTCTGCTAGCGACAAATTCCTCTGGGTGATATATTGTTATTTATGAGGAGATGCTTGAGGCCGGGCTCAGATTCCCCATAATACCTCATTCTGTTTGTGACGTCTTGAATTACTTTTCTCTGACACCTGGCAGCTGGCTCCCAATGGTTGGAAACTTTTGCTAGCCTTTCTAGAACTGTGGAGGAGAGTACACCATGATGATGCTTCTCCAACAACTGAGTTTGACGTTGCTTATTATCCGAGTGAGACTCCTGCCACCAATCGGGGCAGGTTCTATTTTACTCCAAGGGGAGGCAAGTTGATTACCGGATTATCTTCCAACTGCCACAGTTGGAATTAAGTCTCATTTCTTCTTCGTTGGTGGTGAGTGGGCTTCAGACCTTAATAGAGCATTGGTACCATATATCACGGTGGATTGCTCCAAAGAAAATTGGTATGCCCCGTATACTTACCCCTCTCTTGACCCATTCCTTGTAGGTTGTTTACTTACCATACTCCTTGCAGGTTGTCCCGTGCTTACTAAGGATTAAGAGCGGAAGTTGGAGGCAGTACTGCGAGCTCAACCTAGCTACAAGGGATTTTGGAGCTCTCGTGCTCAAAGATGGTGGAGTCGGTGTTTCCCCTTCCGTTCGTGCTTAAGGCCTCTGCTCCTTCCCCGAGGTCCAAAGAGAAAAGGTGAGTTGATGTTTTTGTACCTTCTTCTTCTACTTAGTGTTTTTCATCTGACATTTCGTCTTCTTTGCAGCGATATACAAGGGAGTGATTGGATCCCGCCTCTTTGGTAGGAGTCCTCCCCCTTCCAAGGTGGTGAGGATGATCGGTGTCTCCCAGAGTGACTTCTCCAATGGCGCTGCCCGAGTTTAGCTCTCCTCCAGCAACCCACCCCTCTGGTGGAGCCTGGGGTGTGTTCTCATCAAGTGACCCCTCCAGTGTTGCCTCCTCAATCGGGGACCTCTTCAGTTACCCCAATTGGTTCGAAAAAATCGGCACCGCTCCGAGTTCGATACCAGATATAAATCATATGATACTCACCAATAAACCGGTAAATATCGGATGAATAGGCCGAGTTTCCGGGGTCTTCCGGTCGAAAATTTGCGGTTCCTTTGTGATTTCGAGAATCTCCATCAGTCTTTCATATCACAACAAAAAATGCAAAACTTTGTTCCGATGAACCAGAAATTCCTCTGCCAACAAACCTGAATTTTGGATTTATCATAGAGAAAGCAGGGAGAGGATTTTGGATTTTTTGAATCTGTTGTAGAGAGTAGCTGCCTAGCCGGAGGGGAGATTAAAGGGCCGAAAAGTTTATAACGGAAAAGTTGAAGAAGAGGAGGGGAGAAGGAGATGGGAAATTATACGACAAGTGGGTATGTCGAGACCAAGAGTGAAAAGGGAAAAAGGGGGAAAGGAAAGGGGGGAAGGAAAGGGAAGGTGTGATGAGGAGATAAAGAATTTATTTTAAAAATATATGATTTATTTGTTCAAATGAAAATAAAATATAATATATTTTATAAAAATTATCGTTTGTAAGAGTTTTGTGTTTCTAAATATTATAAATATATATTTATATCTAAAAAGTATTTATTTAAATGTAAGAATGATATTTATATTTTTAAATATGATTTATGATTATTTTAAATTTTAAAATATTAATTTAAGTTAATATAATATAAATATTTTAGCTTGAGATTTTTTTTGAGGTTTGATAACATGTAAGGTTTCAGCATTCCATTGGCGAGTTTGAATTGGATAAAAGAAGACTTGGTTTCTGAAAAATAAAAAGAATAAGAAAATCACGATCACTTGGTTTTTACAATTCTGATTTAGTTCCCTTCTCCTAATTTCGAGTTAATAATTAAAATTAAGATAATTTTCGTTTTTTAATTTGACTTCTATAAATAAGATTTTAACCTAATTGATTCTTATTTTTTGAGAACAATTTTCAAAACAACAGTTTATTTTATTCTTATTTTAAAAGCGTTTCTATTCTTCCAAATAATAAAGAATAAGAAAAACATGTTTAAGGCCTATTTGTTTATTATTTTTGAAAATTATTTTTTATTCTCAACAAAAATAAAGATAATCAGAAAAAAGGGAAAAATATGTTTAGTTTCATGTTTGTTTTCTAGCCCCATTTTTAAATATAAAAGAAATTTGTTTTATTAAATTTTAGCTTATTTAATTATATCTATTTTTCTAATAATTTATATAAAATTTTAATAATTTTTAAATATTTTAATCATCTTATTCTACGTATTGGCCGTCTGCGTAGATGCATGTCGTCTCGGAATTGTTAGTGGTGGCAAATCTGCGACTTTGAACCATTGCTACTCCAGGGTCTTCTTTGTCAGCTACACCCTCTTCCTTGTCGGCTGCACCTTCTGCTGCTCGTTCGTCCCCACCTCTTGTAGAAGCTTCGACGAGGGCACCCATTTAGGCTGGTCTCATGCTAGGCAAGCCGCAAGTTGTCAGGGAAAAGCTTGGCAGGTTTGTGTTTCCACCCGAAGTTAATCAGATTAGCAATCTGGGCACCGAGGGGGTTATGAATGCATTTTTGGAAGGCCTGGCTCAGGTAAGGGTCTTATATTTCCCTTTCTCCAGTCTCTTCCTATGTGTTTTGTCATTTTCTCTATCTCTACTCTTTTTCAGGCTTCGACTGCATCTGTCTGTTTGCTTCTAAGGGCTCATCATCACGGTTAACTGAAGCAGCATAATGAAGTCATGCAAAGGGAGCTCCTTGCTGCTCAGGCGAGGATTGTTGAGCTTGAAGCTACTAGTACGGCTTCTCATCGCGAGGCTTGTGGCGTCAGTGAGAGTAGCGATAAGGAGGCAGTCTTGGCATCCCATGAAGGCGACGAACAAGCGATCTTGAGGAGGCCGAGTGAGAGAAGACCACTGTCTTGAGTTTAGGCTTTTCGACCCATGAGAGGGCCGCGCTCGAGAGGTTGAGCTTGTGAGGGCTTCAGCGAGAGGGCCATGCTCGGAAGAGGCTATTCTGCGGAGGCGAGGTGAAGCGACTCATGAGACCAACTGCGGGTTGTCATAGTTGAGAGGGACTTGACGGATGGTCTTGTAGATGCCTTCCTTAATGGTTATGATGAGCTTCGAGAGAAGATCTCCGCTGCCTTCCCTGATATTGATGTTTCAGGCTTCATGCCAACTGAGACTGAGGTGCCTGATAATGGTGATGGAGGCTGGCGGGATGAAGAAGGGAAGTAAAGAAAGGAGGAGGGGAGGGCGACCATGGAATGTTTAGAGTATTGGGGACTTTTGATTTTTTTTTAGAAAGGCAGTTCAACATTTTGTATTGTCTCCTTTGAAGTTGAATGAAAATGCAAAAATCATTTTGGAGTAAAATGTAGAGAATTTTATTCATCCATTGCTTATGTCAAGCAACATTGGGTAATAATCCCAAAAAAGTACATTGAATACCGGGTAATAATCCTAAAAAAGGTAGAAAATAAAATCAAATCCCCACTGTTTACTACTCTGACTCTCTCAAGGTGTCATTGGTAGTACCTCTTCAAGTGTTTAGCATTCCATGAATGGAGTAAGACCTTCCCCTCAAAATTTTGGATTCTGTATATGCATAGCCTCACTACTTCTATCACGAGGTAAGGTTCTTCCAAATTTGGTCCGAGCTTCCCTTCACATGAGTCCTTTGTGGTGAGGATCACTTCTACCAAGTCGCATGGTTGGAAGGAACGATGTTTCACCCTCGAGTTGTAGAACTTCGCCATGCGGCACTTGTGTTTGGATTTTCGAACCACAACCATCTCCCTTGCCTCCTCTACCAAGTCGAGGTTGATGCGGAGTTCGTTCTCGTTGGTGATGGGGTTGTGATTTTGGACCCTTAGAGAATGCACCCCAATCTCCACAGGGATTACTGCTTCAGCTCCAAAGGCGAGGGAGAAGGGGGTTTCTCCTGTTGGAGCTCTTGGCGTGGTTTCGTAAGTCTACAGGACACCTGGGAGCTCGTCAACCCAAAGACCCTTCGCTCTTTCGAGCCTTGTCTTCAAGTTTTGTAGCACTGTTCTCACCATGACTTATGCTTCCCATTTTCTTGCGGATGTGCTGGGCTAGAATGAGGTTGTATTAGCTGAAGATCAGAGCAGAAAGAGTTGTGGAGCTTGTTGTCGAATTGTTTGAAATTGTCACTAACAATGGCATGGGGTATCCCGAAACAGCATACCGGGTTCTTCCAGATGAAGTCTTTCACCTTCGCATATGTAATTTTGTTGAGGTTACGACCTCTTGCCCATGGTGAGTAATTCGTGCCCACCACCACAAATTTGCGCCCTTTCTTTGAGGTAAGGGCCTTAGGATGTCGATGCCCCATTTGGAGAAAGGCCACGAACTTGTGATGATCGTGAGTTCTTCTAGTGGTAACTTGGGTACAGTGGCGAAGAGCTGGCACTTGTCACATTTTTTAGTGAACTCCTGGGCGTCCCTCACCATGGTAGGCCAGAAGTAGCCTTGTCGTAGTGCCTTGTTGGCGAGGGAGCGTCCTCAGTGAGTTCCACTTGGAATTTCTTCATGGATCTCTACTTGATGGCTTCCTGGGTGAAAGGCAGTAACAATGACGGAGTAGCCGCTTCTTGTAGAGAGGATGTCTTGTAAGATGGTGAATTTTGAAGCTCTCATTCAGCTTCCACGGCCACGAGGGATTGTCCGTGCGATACCTTCTGGATGTATGCTCTTAGCGGGGTCATCATTTGATTGATGGATGCACGAGTTGGCGTGCAATGGCTCCCATGTCTAAGCTTGCTTGGTTCAAGTGATGGCCGATGAGTCTTTGGCGGCTCTGGAGGGCCCGGAGGGATGGGGCGGTTTGGCGGAGTGCATTTATGGCCATGTTATCTACCCTTGGGACGGTAAGCGGTTGGAAATACGGAACTTAGTGGCCCGAGGCTCTTCTTATGGCGGTACTCTTGCATCTTGGTGCCTTTTACCTCAAACTCTCCCTTTACTTGGTTGACTATTAGTTGAGAGTCACTGTAAGAAAGGAGGTGTTGGGCTTCCATTTCTATTGTTAAGCTTAAGCCAGAGAGAAGGGCTACGTATTATGCCTTGTTATTGGAGGTAATGAAGTGAAGCTTCACTGCATACTTTAAGGGGGTACCGTCGGGACTCATCAGAATGAGACCTGCTCCACTTCCTCTACCGGTTGAGGAGCCATCGACGTAAAGTTTCCATAGTAGTAGAGAAGAATGCTCAGAGGCTCCATCCATGGGAGGCAGGTGTAACACCCCAAAATATACCGTAACAGTTTTATAATATGTTTAGGGTATAAAATAAGTTAAAATTGTATTCGTTAGAAAAAAAATGACATTTTTATGAAAAATGGCAAAACGGTAATTTTGCCACTTTGAAAAAGCCTAGAAAATTCTCTAGATCTCAGATGATGAAACGGACTGTACCGTTAAATTTGTCTCGCGAAATCTAGTGACTCAGAAAAATTTCGTTGAATTTTGAGTAAATCGGAATATTTTACGAATTTCTAGGCGACGGGTGTAGAGTGAAACATGAAAACAAGATTTTAGAAAAATCTCGAAAAATGGTAAATATTTAAAGAATATTCAATTATGATAAATGAAATTAAAACTGCGATGAAATAATTTGTTTCGGAACTAAAATGGACTAAGAAGTGAAGAAAAATGGGGACATGTG
This sequence comes from Tetrastigma voinierianum, assembly GCA_016808115.1. Lineage (NCBI taxonomy): Eukaryota > Viridiplantae > Streptophyta > Magnoliopsida > Vitales > Vitaceae > Tetrastigma > Tetrastigma voinierianum. Next base: position 103,152 of record JAEQBH010006791.1, read on the forward strand.
GGTTCCACTTTAAATAAAATAATAATAATAAAAAATTCAAATTCAAAAGGAGGCAGACGGACGGACGATCACGGGGAGCGTGGAAAGGAGGAGATAGATTTTTTTAAAAAAATTTTCTACTCTTTATTTCTTTCCAGTTCTGAATCGAGTATCGGGTCGATCGCGTCGAGACGAAAGTTCATCTACTCGATGAAATTTCTGGCGTGGAAGCCGAAAGCGCGGGATTTCGTCGGGTTTTGATTAAAAAATTGGAAAGTCTATGTTTGGTTTTTCTCGAGATCTCACAGGCGTTAATTTGTATCGAATTAGTTGGACGAGACAAAGTTGATCCACGCATCGTGAGCTACGCGTGGGTACCAAAATTTTGGAGTTTCGTTAAACTCCACGAGGTATGAATTTTCACCTAAATACGTAAATAAATATGTATATGAATAGTAAATATGTAAAAGAATACGTATGTGAATAGTGAATAGTGAATAGTAAATAGTGAATAATGAATAGGGAATACGTAAATGAATAGTACTATGAATAGTAAATACGCAAATGAAATGAATATATAATAGAAATGCATGAGATTAGGAAGTATACGATTAGACAACACATGCTAGAAAAACACAAATGATAAGAAAATAGTTACATGTATGGTAAAGAATTATGAATACAGTAAATTGAAATTAAAAGATATATGAAAAATGCAAAGATACAAATATATGGTTGTATATATATCGCATATGATTACCGAATAACAATAATTATTCGGAAATATGATATATGTATTGAACATAAAATATACATGGATTATGCAGAACACGGTAGAGGATAGATAGACATGCTATGGGTTCGATTCTTTGCCAACATACAGTTTATAGATATTGAGGCCCCGTTTGGGTTGATGACATAGATCCCGTTTGGATCATTATAGCGGCCCCGTTTGGGTCATACAGATAGAGGTCACTGTCTCGTACAGTGATGATACCTTCGGGTATATACAGATAGAGATCTTGTCGTCACCGGTGATAGGCCTTCGGGCCACATAAGTTATTTCAGTATCCACTTCTAAGGTATTTGCAGACATGAAACCTAAAAGAAAATGACAAGTATATGCAAATGAAATGTATAAAATATATGACATGATATGAGAAGCATAACATTGCTATGCGATGATAGTATACGATTCTGAGAATAGAAGTAAAGTACAAGATGTGATATATGACATATGACGGTATATGGAAAGTACAAGTATAGTACATGAAAGTATATGAGCAATCCCGATTATATGAAGAAAAGTATGTAATGATATAAAAGTACAAGAAATAAAGAATCAATGACACGAAATGTATATGATAGATAAAGTATATGAAAATCATATGAAAGTACAGTATATGAAAAACACAGGAAAGTATAGTTTATGAAAAGTACAAGATGAAAATATAGGGAAGTACAAGAATATAGATGAAAGTATATGACAAAACATACAAGTACATGAAAGCACATTGCTACTGAATGACAAACAAGACGAGATTCCCTCTCGAATCTGTTGTGAATGTCAATTATATAGTCAAAGTGACTCATACTATTAAATGTAAAAGCACATTGCTACTGAATGACAAACAGGATGAGATTCCCTCTCGAATTTGTCGTGAATGTCAATTCTATAGTCAAAGTGACTCATACTATTAAATGTAAAAGCACATTGCTACTGAATGACAAATAGGACGAGATTCCCTCTCGAATCTGTCGTGAATGTCAATTCTATAGTCAAAGTGAATCATACTGTTAAATGCGAAATCACATTGCTATTGAATGACAAACAGGACGAGGTTCCCTCTCGAATATGTCGTGAATGCCAATTCTATAGTCAAAGTGAAAACACAAATGCAAAGTATATGACAATATAAGATCGTATAAGAAAATATATGATAAAACAATATGTAAGAAATGAATAGTATAGCATGAGCGTGTAGCCACTACATGAAAGGATACATGATATAGGTACAGGATAAGAAATGATATATATAATAGTACATATAATGTAATAAGTCATAGAACTGAAAGATGAAAAAGACTAGAAACAGGTAAAATACATATGAAAGTACAGTACATGAAAAGTATCAGAGGAAAGCAGTACAAAGTACAGTACATGAAAAGTATAAGAATGTAGATAAAAGTATAGGACGATAAGTTATAGAATGAAAGTATAGATAGAAGATATGTCAAAGACATATAACGATAAGTTATAGAATGAATATGGTATATACAAAGTATAGAAACAGGAATACAGTAAAAGTATAGATAGAAGATATATCAAAGACATAAAATAATAAGTTATACAATGAATATGGAATATGCAAAGTATAGAAACAGAACTACAGGAAAATTATAGATAAAAGCTATGCCAAAGACATAGAACATGTAACAGAAAAGATTGATATGCAATAGGAATGTAAAGATGATAAGTAATAAAAGTTATATGAATATGTATAGATATATGAAATGTATATGTATAAGCTTATGACGGTCACCATTGGTTGTTGTCCATGCTTGTAACCCCCTTAAAGCGTAAAGCTTAACCACGGGTTTTTTAATCCGTGTAGATCTGAGAAGCAAAGACAAGGATAGAGGGCAGAACATCCCATGACCTGAGGACCATCTAGAGATAGGTGCTCACATGGCTGTTCCACTGATCTACGATTTTTATATGCTAATAGTTTTGTAATAGTGAAATTGTAATAATACAAGTAAAGGGACTCTAGTATATGTGTATAGAATATAATGAATGCCACTATAGAGGTATGTATAATGTATATGTAAAAATAAATTTTGTTATTACAGAAATTGTGCATATGAATGAGAAAATAGGGATAGGTGTCAGCTCTGAGAAAGAAAAGGTTAAAGAGTCCCAGTCACGAAGTGTGACACCCTCGCTTGACACCCGTCGGGTCTTAGGGGCGGGGCGCCTGACGGGGCATGTTTGTGTTGCTAGGCGCTAGTTGGGCTACAAGAGGGTCACAGGTGCTGCCTTATCTCGGAGAGTGCGGGTGCTTGCCTTATCTCGGAGAGTCTAGGCGCCTGCCTCATCTACAAAGGGGTTTGGACACCAACTTTATCTTCAGAAGGGGTTTGGACACCAACTTTATCCCCAAAAGGGGTTTGGACACCAACTTGAGCTCCAAAAGGGGTCTAGACACCAACTTTATCTCTAGAAGGGGTCTGGACACCAACTTTATCTTGAGGAGTGCGGACTCCAACATCTCGAAGTCACGGACACCAACTTTATCTATAGAGAGTGCAGAGTGACCCAGGCTCCATAAGGGTTTGGACACTAGCTTCTTGTGGAGCGGGTTAGGTGTCCCTCGTAGGAGGCGATGAAAAACTTCGTTGTTCTCCTCTTACTAGCTGGAGTAAGCAGCTTGATGAAATCATGATCTTGTGCTTTGATGGCCGCCCTTGGTTGGTATTGAATGTCAAACTTGTCGAGTTCCACTGCCCACTTAAGGAGCCTCTCGGATACGTCCGGCTTTCCCAGGACCCTTTTTAGAGGTTGGTCTATAACGACAACAATCCTGTGACTTTGAAAGTAGTGTCGTATGCGCCTTGCCTCCTAGTTTTTCAAGCCCTGAATATCTGACTTCTGCTCCCCTGTATTCTCTACTCACATATTAGATAGGTTTTTGCACTCCATCACTGTTTTTTACTAAGATTGAGCTTACAACCGATGAGGAGGCAGATAGGTATAAATACAGAGTTTCTCCTGGAGTGTCATGTGAAAGGGGGGGGGGGGGTGTAGCTAAATAGGGTTTGAGCCTTTGAAGGCTTCTCTATGATCCCCACTCGAGGCCTTTCGAATTTTGAAGAAAAGCGGACACTTGTTCTTGAGACTTAGAGCAATTTGTTAAGTCTTTTAATTCTTACATTTGAGATGTTGGAGCTCCTTGATTTAGGAAGGTGACTTCATGTCGAGGATTGCTTTGATCATTTCAAGGTTTGCTTCAATCTCCCTCTGATTGACCATAAAGCCTAAGAATTTTCCTAACCCTACGCCGAAGGCGCATTTCTCAGGATTCAGCTTCATGTGGTATGATCGTAGGATGTTTAAGGTTTCTTAGAGATGGTCAATATGGTCTGTTGCGGCAAGACTCTTCACCAACATGTCATCAACATAGACCTTCATCGTTCGCCCGATCTAGAACTAGAAGATTTTGTTCACCCGCCGTTGATAGGTTGCCCCTGCGTTCTTCAACTCGAAAGGCATGACCATGTAGCAGTAGGTCCCCTTCGGAGTGATAAAGGATGTCTTCTCCTAATCTGGGGAGTGCATGCTGATCTGGTTGTACCCAGAATACGCATTTAGGAAGGTGAGCAGTTCATGCCCTGCTGTAGCGTCGATGAGGAGGTAAATCTGTGGTAGCGGATAACTATCTTTTGTACACGCCTTGTTGAGCTCAGTAAAGTCGACACAGAGACGCCATTTTCCATTGGCTTTGATTCCTCCACCATTTGAAAGCCATTAGGTATGCTACTTCGCCAGCGCCGAATTTCTCTTATCGGCTTCCTACTTCTTTGTCCATCGCTTGGGCCCTTTCAGTGGAGGCGCCTCTTAGCTTTTGTCGAACAGGTTTGTGGCGAGGGCTGACATTGAGGCGGTGAGTGGCGACCTCAAGGTTAATCCCCTTAAGATATGCATGCGACCATGCAAAAATATCCATGTTGCGTTTCAGAAAATCTATTAGCTGGCGAACCAGATCTTTAGAGATAGAAGAGCTAATGTACACCTTTCTGTCTAGATGCTCCTCATTTAATACTACTAGGGTGAGTTCTTCGACCGGTTCACCTCTTTCTATGGCGATATCAGCCCTTGGAGTCGAGACTCTGCCTTGCAATCCCTCATGGCTCTAGTCTTCATGGGAGAAATAACTCTTTGCTATTTGGTCTCCTAGTATCTCTCCGACTCCATTCAGGGTTGGAAAGCGTAGAATGAGGTGGTAGGTGGAGGGTTTAACTCTTAATGTATTGAGTAGGTCGCTGATGTGATGATTGTAGGGTGATGGACGATCTATATTGAGAGAAGAAGATTGACCATGACCATAGAACTTTGGGGTCTTGGCGGTATTTGAGTAGGGTGATGGATCCTAAAGGATACACCTTCTCCACGAGAACCAGTAATGAGGTGAACTTGGGGCTAGAGTCTCTCGCACTTTAGGTTGAGCTTGTCATAAACCTGCTTGAATAGGATGTCATGAGTTCTTTGTTGTCCATAAGATCCTTACTTTTGGAAATTGGCAACGGTTATGGTGAGCATCGAAGGATCGTCATGGAGGTGTTGGATTCCTTCCAGGTCCTTGTCGGAGAAGGATACGACCTCGTTGTTTCCATGCTCGAGTGCCTTAGATGGTCGATCATCATCAAGGTGCCTAGCTTTCCTAGCATGAGCCTTCATGGCGGAGAGGGATTCTCCTCCTCCTCCAAGTCCTCTCGAAATGGTGTGAATATCTCTAATGGGGTGTGGATCTTCTTAATTATGTGGTGGTGGTAGTTGTTTCGCCTCATTCAACAACATACGCGCAGTAGTGTCCACGCTGAACGAGGTCATCAATTTGTCTGAATATAAGGCCGTCGATGTCATGACCATGGTCGCTGATGAAAGTGACGCATTTCGCTTTCGTTCCTCGCGATTTGATGAGATCATCCATCCGCCACTTTTACCGCAAGGTCACCCTGATACGCGGAATGTGATGTGCCGACAACAGCGCTGGAGGGTTACGCTTGTCGTCTCTGGTGAGCAGATCAGCCTGGCCCTTATGGGTACTTCACCCTACTTTTGTTATCGTTGGTCTCCTTCTTGTCGCCGTTTCTTTTCCCTTTCTTCCTTTTCGTTTCCGATGACTCGCCTCGCCGCCTGCGGATGCCCTTCTCAATTCACGTAATTTTAGGTTCGCTATTTCGTGGGTGCTTCATCACTGAGAAAAGGAAGCTTGACGAGCGAAGGCCTCCTAGGAAGGCGGCCATAGTGACCTTGTCATCAGGCTCCTTTACCTGAAGGACCTCCTCGTTAAAACGAGTGAGTAAACCTCATACTCATCTTTGTCCCCGCGGCGTCAGCGTGTGAGTGACGAAGCTCGTGGCGGCACCCTCTAATAAAATGCGACACGGGCGACTGCCACCAAGAAAGGAGGCGATGGAGGTCGTGGACAGCTTGACAAACCATTGTCGAGCGAATCCCTTCAAGGTGGTAGGGAACACCCTACACATGATCTCATCAAGGACATTATGCAGCTGCATTAGAGTTTTATAAGTGTCCAAATGGTCCAGGGGATCCTTCTTACCATCAAAGGTCTCCATCGATGTCATGTTTTAAACTCAGGAGGGGGTAATTCGCCATCGTTTGAAAGGCATACGGGTCCGCCTAACAAGATACCTCCACAGCCTCACAGTCTCATGCCTTCATGGCGTCAAGAAGTCACCTAGTTGGATTTCAGACTCTAATTTTCATTCCATTGATCGGGAGCTCCTCTCAATTTGTCGGAAATGACCCCATGCCCTATGCTCCGGGTTTTCTCACCCCCCTCATCCCTCGGGAGAGGAGGGTCTCCACTGTGAGGAGCAAGAGCTGGAGGAGGAGGAGGAGATGGAAGTCCCCCTCATGGGAGCTCTCCCATGTTTGGCGCTCGCGGGCTCCCATCATGGGCTCCCAAATGACTCGGGGCGCCAAGAGCACCCACGTGGTGGGAGAGTTCGACATCCAAGGGGTGAGCCCTCTCACTCTGAGGTCCAAGTCGCGGTTCCTCCCAGTAAATGAGCATCAGTTGAAGAATCGATTCTCGGCCACAAGTTCTCGTGATGGTTTCAAGACCTACCGCGTTTCGGGGACCCGATCGTCAAAGAGCAACCTCCTCTTCTTCTTTCGTTGGAAGTAGTCGTTCATCAACCGAAGCCGCGGATCACCATTGATTGAACAGAAAAAGTGTTTAGAAATGAGAATAAGACCTTCCCACAGACGGTGCCAAACTGATGGTGCACAAATTGGCTTAGCACACCACCTATCAAGAATGAGTAATAAATGTAGTAATTAAGGTGAAGAGAGTGAAGACGAGAATTATAGTGGTTCGGTCGAGGTGACCTACGTCCACTTTTAAATGGCTAGAGTCGCCGGGTCTTTTATTAACTCAAGTGTGCAAAGAGCAGAGTACAGGTTTAGAGAAATAGCAAAGGTAAGTGCTCAGAAGTGTGACGCCCCCCAAGTGTCGTGGGACTTTACAATTTATGTCACCTCCCAACAGTCAAGCAATTAACAGCAACTGGTATCTATTATAGCAGAGCTCTTGACTTCTTCTCAACGGGCGAGGTAATTGAGGGGCTCTCCATGAGACCCGATCAAGGATGAGGAGAGGGCTGACCCTTTCCCAAGGCGCTGTGGTAAGGCCTCGCGTTTTCCTTCTGGTTTAGCAAGTCGATGAGTTTTAATCGTCAGACCTCCTCGGGGTTTGTCGAATTCCTCGCTTTATTTGAGTCTGATTATAATCGGGTTTCAACATGGATTTAGGCCCTTTGCCCCGAATCTCCACACTTACATTCAATCTTATTTTGTTTCAGAGCTTTTTATTATTTAATTAGTGAAATCTAAATTTAGGTACTTAAAATCATTATCTGTTTTATTAGTTATTTATCACATGTAATTCATACCTAAGTTTTTAATCCAATCAGAATTAATGCCATGGTCCATGGAAATAAAAAAACAATAGTCTTTTTTAACTATATTAATGGCCGATACCTTTTTTTTTTATATTTATTCACTTTATATATTATATCGCAGTGTTGCTCGTTCATTGATCTCAAACCCTTATCAATACATCTATTAGCGAAGGGATGAAAATAATCACTTCACTCATTCCAGGAAGATAAACTTGAATTTATATGAAATTAATAAAAAAAATCCATGCAAATTAAATCAACAGTAAACCATTTTCTCAACCTTAGGTGTATTTTGTTTTCTTCACTTCCTTTTATAAAATAAAATTAACTTACCCAAATATATATGAGATAAGTATCAATTTTTAAATTTCCATTGCTTGAATAAGTATTTAACGTCTGTTCTATACATATGAAAAATAAATAAATTCAACCAGCTAAATGTAAAAGAGCAAGAAAAGGGCATAGAGTTTTATCTAAAAGATCTACTCCTCTTATGGTCGATCAGCAACTATATTCCTTCCACATCTCTGAATATGCATGGACACCTCTTATGGTGATCTACTCCTCTTATGGTCGATCAGCAACTTTTGTGTATGCATGGACTCGCTTTAGACACTTCATAGTATGACAAAAAAAAACAATAATTGTTAAACGACCAACTATGAATATCATGTCTTATTCACATGCTCACTCAGGACACCTCATGGGGTGATAAAAAAACAATAATTGTTAAACGATCAACTATAAATATCATGTCTTTAACACTCTTCCTCATATGCAATCTCATACCGTTAATAATAAGAACAACAATCAAATAAAATCCTCTATGAACTCTTCAAATCAATAAACGAAATGCATTAACCTACATCAAATAAACTAGGTTCGATACATATTAAACAACCAACTCTCTTATAAACTCAAGCTTTTAGGACTTAGATTTAATATGAATATCGTGTTATTAACAATAATCATTATAATAATATATTTATCTAAACATGAGTAACTTTTAAAAGAGATTATTTTAAATAAATAAGCGTGGAAGACAATTACAAATGAACATTTATTAGTTAATAAACTTTAAAACAATTATAAATTATAAATTTAGAGAACCAATAAATCAAATTCAATTTGAATAATGTAATTAAATTTTATTTTTCAAAAGACACAGGTAAAAAAAACAAAAACGAATCGAATAAAAGAAGATAATTGTGTATCGTATTTTTAATCCATGTCTCCACTGGATAACGGCTTTTTATTAAGAAAAATATTTTTTAAAAGAATTAGAGTCGTCACTTATTATTGTTTTTTAAATGAAAAATAAAATAAGAAACAAAAACTCTATTTTCTAGGAAAAGACATGTTTACAAAAGATCAAGTCCAAAACCTTAGACAGGTCGCTTACGTATTAGATGACAGCCAGTCATACAGACCCTTCCATGCCCGTATTTAAATGGTCTTTATTAAATAAGTTTAGGAAATTGTGATAATTAATTAATTAATTATGAATACAAAGAATAAATACCAATTAATTAATTATAAATCGAGTCAAAAGAATTAGAAATTGATTTATTAAAAAAATGGTAAAAAATAAACTACAAAAATGGAAAGTAAATGATGCAAATTGACATATAAAAATGAATTAACAAAAAACTTTTTCATTATTTTTCAACAAAACGATTTAATTCAAAGAATTTTGATTGATTTTAGAAAGAAAACTTGAATCAATGAATTAAACTTATTTACTTATTAAAAGTTCAATTTTATTTTCAACAAAACTTATTTGCATTTATTTTACAAAAAAATCTATTAAAAATACAAACTTGCAGTAAAATTACTTCTTATTTACTTATTGATCTTTGATGCTTATTCATATTTCATTTTTTTTACAGAACATTATTTGAAATCATACAAAATTAATTATTCAAACAAGGATATAAATAAATAAATAAAATGCAACCCAAATTTACTAAAAATATATATAATTTGATTTGTTTTAGAACAGAGAGATTTTGTTTACCTTATTTGGATAAAGAGTCTACAACTTTATTTGCAAAAATAAGTCAACAATTTAATTTATTAAGGGATGTGAATTTTTTAATTAAAAGGTTAGTTTGAAAAGAAAAGAAAAAGAGACTGAGTTTGCTTAATAAAAGATACCCTAATACAAATTTATTTGAAAAATATTGACCTTTACATCAAATAAAATTTTAACAATTCTTATCTTCTATAAAAAAAAATAATAATAATAAAAAAAAAACTAAAAGAATTATTTATTCAACTTCCTTAGCGGATAGGGATAAAATAAAGAAATGAAAAAAAAAAATTCTCCATAAAGATGAATGGCCCAAATTTAATCTTTCAAAAAAAGAGAGGAGGTGAGATAAGATGAGCTTGAAATAAAAATAAAAGAAATAATAATAATAATTATAATAATAAGTAAAACGGAGACAGAATTTGGGGTTGACAAATAATTTTGAAACTTACTACAAAATTAAAAATAATAGTAATGTCAACCATACTAACATTAAAAAAAAAAAAAAAAAACCATTTGAATTTCTCAACCTATGTTTAATATTTATTTTGCAATATAATTGGGAGTAGATGGTAAATTTGGGAGTAGATTATTCGGTTTAATTCTATTAGCTTCTCGGCGATTATTGAGGAATAATCACCTGAAAAATAAATTATTTGAGGAATGGAAAAAAAAAAAAAATTCGGTATCAGTGCACACGTGTCAAAATCAAAATCCAAAGTACAAAAAATTTTCATATGGACTGAGTGATTGATTTAAGTAAAAATTATTTTTTAAAAAGAACAAATAAATACATAAGATCAAAACTAAAAACACGCACAAAAAAAGAAAGAAATATTTTAACACTATTTGGGAATAAATAGTTATAAAAGGAAGATTCACATGTTTGTTTTCTATTTAAAAGGGAACTTCAAAACCAAAAACAAACAACCTTAAGGGGGAACAAACTCATTATATTGTTTTTTCTTACAATTTGATTTATTTTTGAGTTAGAAACAAACATCATATAAAAGGTAGTTTAAAGGCATCAATTTACATTCTATAAATATACATAGATCCATCTTTTAATATTACTAGTAAAAATAATCATATCGCTCATTCGTTCCTTCAACACATCCCTTCTTCTTCTTATTATTTTTCGTGAAAGGTCAGTTTCTCACTTCTTTCCTTCCATTCCTTTTTTTGTCTCTAAATTTTATTGCTTTTTAAAATATTATATCCATATTGATAGTTCTTGAGGGTAATCAGCATTTTATGCAACTTTTCAACTTCTTTAGTGCTTTTTGTATTTGAAAATCGGAGTGTAATTGGTTATAGAATTTTCATTAATTCAATTTTTTTCTCTTTCACTTATATGGTTTATATAACCTTCCTTTGGCTCTTAACCAAGTTTTGTCAATTGGTTCGTTTTTCGTCTTTTAACGATTGAAACTCTAACAAAATTCAAAATAGGAATAATACTTAATATTATTAGAAAAGCCCAAAAAATTATCATCTGAAGCAAAAAATATAGAAGCACTTATGTGAATGTGGAAAATATATAGAATTAGCCAATTAAAATTAGAATGGTCAAGTCATTAATGAGTGATTAATCTAAACGATAATTCATATTATTTTGATCGAATCAACTAGATTAATTTATTATTTTGATATACATTTACATACAATCTACTAACAACCCTCTATTTAAAGGTTTCAACGTATGATTATAGTTGATGATATGTTTTTATTCTCATGTTATGAGATTTTAGGAAGCATCAATCTAGTATCGGTCTTTTTTCTTCTATTAGAAAGTATAACATTTTGATAAAAATCTTCATTGTTTTATGAAAAAAAAACAACATAATATGATGTATTAAAAAATTCATTAAGATGGGAGTTTACTTGTGGAGAAACATCTATTATATTTTAGTAATTTCTTTTAAGTATTCACTTTTATATTTTTATATATATAGTTAAAACTTATTATACAAAGGTTTTTTTATTTTCCATAACAAATGTCAGGTACCTTATTTATTATCATAATTATTATTTTAATTTGTTTTCAGGATGGGAGAGACCAATAATAGAATTTACAGGCGAATTATTGAAACCTCCTCGACTCCTCAATCACATCATCTGGCTTATTTTTTTGCCATGGGAAACATAAACAAAGGGCAAAACCTTCTACACAGGTAATCCCTTTGAAAGCCGTTATTATGTAAAAATAATTCCCGAGTTGCGAAATAAACGCATATGTTATTCGTGTTACGGATGGTTGTTGCTCAAAGATTTAGACACACACTTTTATTCTTTCATAAATCCTCATTCGATGGAGAAGATTTGGCTCCACAAACAGGGTTTGAGGGGATAAAATGCCTTATATCCCATGGGTGTCCTCAGGACGTCCCACGATCGTATCTTTTTCTTTATTAGCGAGGATAATCTTTTTCTAATTTGGTATGGTCAAGTAAAGATATTTGTGGAATATTATATTGAATTGGAAGATGAAAATGACGAGATAGGTGTAGCAGTTCTTCATGGAAGATATGTATATGGCTTAACCCATCATGGTATGAAGCTTGTAAAGATGAAGGATCAGAAAACCTTATTTCCAATTCGGTTTGAGAACTCTATCATCAAAGAGAGTCTCCTACAATACAGACGACACTTCTCTTTGCCTTTTAAAACTTACATGGTCACATCATGCAATGAAATTATGGTAGTTGTTCAAACTTATTCACATTTGTCTTATATAAATGGTAGAGTTTTAGATTTTCAAATTTTTCGAGCTGATTTTACGAAAAGGACATGGGAAGAAGTGAACAACATCGGCGATCGAGCAAATAATTTACATCTTCGGACATTAGTATGACGGTGTTGTTTTCATTATCGAGGATGGGAGCAAAAAGTGGAATCAAAATTAACTTCATCTCTACTTTTACGAGATTGACATGTCGCGCATATTGCTGACTTAAAGGGTCGAGTATTTCATTATCTGAAGCCTTGTCTAGCTATTGAGTGGTGTTATTCTTTCCAATGTTGGGTTGAATTTTGACATTTGAGGATATATTTTCTATTAGTTGAATATTGGGTTGAATTTTGATTTTTTAAGGATATTGTTTTCTATTAGTTGGACATACAGTTGAATTTTGATTTTTTTTGAAAATATTGGCTCTGTGCCTTGATAGCCTCCCAATTAATTTGAATGTCTTGAAAGTGAATAGTTGAAGGTTCAGCGTTTTCTTATCAAACTTTTGAATCATTTGTTTTGACATAAATGTCGTAAAATGGATAAAGTGCACTTATTATTTGGACTTGCTACAAGAATTACTTATATTACATTTTATATTTTATCCACATTGCTATTTATATTTTGGCTATGATTCAAAAAATTGAGGATAAATACAAGAGACAAAGTTGAAAGAAAAAAAAAATAAAAAAAATAAAAAAAATTGTTTTATAAATTATTTGAAATTTATTTAACTTATTTTCTATTATTATATAAAGATTCAACTAAAGAAAAAAAACCAAACAAACAAACAAACAAACCCTTTAGAAACACTTTTTACCCAAATTTTAATTGAAATAATTAACTTTATATTTATTGTTATATAATTTAAATGGTAAACCTAAGTTAAAAATAAAATTTTAAAGTAATATAATAAGACAAAAAATTCAGGGAAATACTAAATTTATAGTGTATGTCTAGAGTTTACATTTTATAACGCAAGAAGAAAGAAAAAGAAACATGATTGTGATAGATATTAGATTATGAAGGAGAGAATCACTTAATTCCTCTTTAAATGTTAGTTTATGTGTGAAAGGGTAAAGCAAACCTTATGGGACTATGGGAGAATTCTAATAAAAGTAATAATATACAATGTTATTAGATGTATTGCGGTGAACAGATTATGCGGAGAATTCTAATAAAGTAAATATGTTATTTATATTTGCAATAGGAAATGGAAATTTCTCTATCTGTGCAATGTCATGTGTCCAGTTTTGCATTACAGTATCTCTAATAGGTTGTATAGAGAAACTCTTTGGGTGTAAATAGTTTCTCTAGCAAAAATCAATACGGGGGGACAGAGTAAGTTCGGTCGCTTTGAGCCTCAGTTGAATTTAAAAAAAAAAAAAAAAAAATGCAAGTCCATAAACACAAATTTCCAAATAAATGATACCTATAATATTAATTTAAATAGCCAAATTAACTTGAAATCAAGTCGGTTTGAAAATAACCATACCCTTTGTATTTGTTTGTTTCTACCTCTCTCATCTCTATAATCGTTTATATTGTTTCTGAGAAACGGGACAACGCTCTCCCCTACATGCACAATTCACAAACTCCGCATAGACTGTGACGAGTCACACATGATTGGTCGGTAATTATTGTCCTTTCAAAAAAAATTAATTGTTTGTTTAGTCTAAAAAAATCAATCTTTTATTTTTTATCTAAATTTTTAGATAATAAATTTTAAAATATATATGCTTTTATTTGGGCTCTGTTTGGAATTGCGGTGAAAAAAAATACGATTTAGAAACGTGCGTTTTATAAACTGTGATTATAAAACTACGTTTTACAAACAATGAGACACGTTTGATTAAAGTTACTGCGATGTAGAATTGAAATTTTTACATATTTGGTAAAAGTGTGATTAAAAGTGTGATTCAAATATAAAATTACCAAAAAGGATAGCTATTCATACATGTATTTTCCTTTTGATGTTAATGTTAATAATTTTTAAACTAATGTTGTTAATACAATAGCCAATGTAAAAAAATAATAGTGATGACCAAAATTCATTATAATATTCAATATGAAATAATTAAAAACATAAAAATTATTAATTTAACATTTCAAATATTTACAATTATAATAAAAACAAAATAATTTTTAAGCTTTGCAACCGTACCAAATATTAGGGGAATTGGAAATTTCTTGAAGAATAATAGTAGGATGTGGGAAGTTTTGCGGGAATGGTGAGCAGATGGTGAGGATACGTAAAGTTTAGCTTTTACTGTTTTGTTCATTGTAAATATAAAAGTTATTTGTGATTATTTTTATTCAGAAAATAAAGCGTGAGGCGTAATTTCAATTTTTTACATGCAATGAAAAAAACAAGTCTTACACCTTTATAAAGCGAGTTTAAAATCAAATTGTGATTGATCACCATAAGATTTTAAATTAACCAAACATCCAAACCGTGTTTAGACCCTAGAAACATAGTTTACTTTACATACTTAGCACGATTTTTTAATGTAACCTCAAATAGAGCCTTAATTGTGTGGCAGATCATGAGAGGTTTAATTGAATTATAAAACATCCATTTCATATTTAAATATCTAGTTTTTAATAGAAAAATTCAAAAATATTAGAAAAAGTTTATAGCTTAATTTTTTTTTCTATTCAACCAAATTTTTTTAAAAAATCAACAATAAATCATGAAAAATATTAAAAAACAAATATATTGAATGTCAAAAAAATATGTTTATTTTCAGCAAATGCTAAAAAGTCAAGCCCACCTCACTTCAGGAACCTATCAATTTTTTTTTGAAAAGAAAATGGTGCTAAATGAGACCCTAATTAACAATTTTGGTTTATTGAGCTGCATTCTAACTACCTATACATCTGGGTTTTTTGTTGCCCTTCATATTACCTCTAGTGTGTAAGATATGTTTTTTGTCAGTGACTGTTTAGAGTGAACTTTATCAAACCTTATTTTCTCTGCTTTTTCCTCATTACAACTATCCTTGTTTTGGTGGGTTAGTACTTTTCCTTGCTTTCTTATATAATATTCGTTTTCATTAGGAAGTTGATACATTTTCTTGTTTTCTTATATAACCCTTTGTTTCTTCCCCAGGTTGTTTGAGTCATTTTATTGGCATCACTCATGTATTCTCTTTTGGTTTATATCTTAGCCGAAGTTATTATTCCATAAATATTTAGTTACTTTTTTTTTTTGTATTGTGTAAGTCATTATTCAGGTGTTTGGTTTTATCGTCGACTTGTTACCAGATGTTGAGGTGTTTTTCTAATTAAATCTTTTGTAGTTTCTGAATTTTTCTTGAGTCGCTGGATTGGCATGGAGTATCGCGACCAGCATGCCAAACAAACAAGAACGGCGATATTAGCCGCCTTTCTCCAATGCCTAAGTCAGTCTAGATTTAGAATGAAGTAGTCAATCTTTTTCCATAAAAGGAATGTGTCGACCACCTTCCTTGGTGTCTTTCCTCTTCCTTTATGGAGGAGAGTGGTCCCCGCACTCTTGAGAAGTAGATGGATTCTTGAGAAATGGAAGGAGAAAGGTGGCGCGCCAGTTGCAACGTTATGACATGTTCTTCCTTTTAGATAGCTAAGTAGCCCACATCTTCTGCTCCAAGAAGTGTTTGACCGCTCTTATGGTGGTTATGTGTGTGACTCATGGACGGATACTCGTTGAAACTAAAGGGTGAATGATATTTTGTTTTTCTTAAAAATGATAGCGTTCTGTGAAGAGATTATACCCAGACATTATATCTCCCGCCCGGTTGAGGAATTATATTTGGGACTGGCTTGTAAATTAAAATGATTGGGCCTGGCTTGTAAATGAAGATGATTGGGCCCGTAGATTAAGCCATTTATCACGTGGGCTCTAATTAATTTGGAGAGTTGGTGGAGGGGCTGGGCAAAACGCCGTGTTGCCTATAATCTTGTTACAACACCTTTTTTTTTTTTTTTGGTCGTCATATTGCGACATTTGGTTTGTCATCGGCTTGTTACGACGAGATGTTTTTCGTTGTCTTGTTGCAACGCTTTATTTGTGCAAGTACGATTCAAACAAGTAGAACGAATTCGATCAATCAAAGATATCAGATTATAGTCATTGTGGGCATATTGAAGGGCCAGAATTCAGTGGGACGTGTATTTCTAGAGATCAAATCAGATTTAGCCAGGAAACACCATATAATGAATTATTTAATATTTAAAATCAACACGAATATTGTTTCGAATTTTAATTAATTTTACCAATGTGTATTTGGATATGTCGATATATTATAGGTTGAATCAAATAATATTCTAATTACTTTACTTAAAAAAAATTGAACTTAGATCCAATTTGGATTTATAATGTATAAATTTAGAATAAGTTTGATTTTTGTGGTAATTTTTTTTAAATTTACTAATACAAGGATGGGTAATAACTTTTTGTTTCTAGTGAGTTATAATCATTTACTTGTTTTAAATTTTATAATTTGTCTTTTTGTTTAAACTAGGGTGTTTTGAGTGGGTTGTGCATAAACAGAATGTGCTTTTGTCATATCGCGCATAAGCCTTCTTAATCTCCATCTAGTCGAAAGAAAGGACTATAAGACAATGGTCACCTGCGCGCCGGCACAATTACAGCTAAAGAGCTCGAACTCGAGGACCTTAACCAATTACATCTTGATTGGTATTTGATTGTGAAAAGGGACCTAATTTATAAATAAGAGTTGTATTTCACGGGTGATGTGGATTTTATAATCTTATGTTCTTGATATTGTTGGCGATCACGCGAGAGCGATCCTCTGACTCCATATTGACTTCGTGTTTGAGGCGTGGAATTGAAGTGTGGTTAGCACAGCCTTGTTAAAATTATATACCATTTTTAAATTGGGT
This sequence comes from Tetrastigma voinierianum, assembly GCA_016808115.1. Lineage (NCBI taxonomy): Eukaryota > Viridiplantae > Streptophyta > Magnoliopsida > Vitales > Vitaceae > Tetrastigma > Tetrastigma voinierianum. The sequence goes on from JAEQBH010006791.1 coordinate 120,491, forward strand.
TTTTGTGGGTTCCAAAAAATAGGGTTTAAAAATTAAAAAAAATTGTTTTAGTTTAAGTATTGCAGTAGTACGTTTAGGTCGCGTGTGGAACTATATGAAGCCAATTACATTGTCATGGACAACGACTTAACAATTTTTTGAAGCTTGATTATTACGCTGTCATGGTGTGACTTCTGCCTTGCCTCATTTATTTCTTGTCATCGGACATGAGCATTATTGCATTAATAATGTACTTTGCAACCTTTCTTCCTTCCCATTTCTCCCCTTTCTCCCATTTGCTCTCACATTGATTAACCAGCTCCTTTTGTCGAGCGACCATTAGGGCTTGAAATCCAGCTCTCGCTCCATAATTTGAAAAAGCTCACTAGAACTCGTTCGACTCTGGCAGGGTAGCCTCTGCCTTTTTAATGTGTTTTGTGTTGAAGATTTAGTAAATTGCTCGTTTTGGTAAGGTGTGTTTCATTGTTAATGTGGTGATTTAAACTTGTATTTTGTGAAATAAACTAGCTGGGTCATAAGGTTTTTCTTGTTTTGAGGTAGTGTTATTTAGGTGCATTGGCAAACAGGAAAAAAATTCGATTTTGAAAAGTATGGTAAAACGGTAATTCCCGGTTGAAAACCTAGATTTTTTAGATTTAGGAAGGAAATGGACTTCTGGTTGGGATCGTCTCTTTGAGAATCCTGGTGCCCCGATTAGAATTTCTTTTGTATTCCGAGATAATTCGAGTTCAGTTTTGAGGCACGGGTATAACAGTAACATATGATACTTGGTTGAATGACTCATTTAAAATCATGTGTCAAATGGAGAGATAAGTCAAACAAAAAGGGAAAGTCTAAGGGGTGACCCATGGAGAGCCTTGCATGTAGTGTACCCTGAAGAAATCAGTCTTTGGGATGGGGGGATGAGCGGATAAGGTGAGAGAAGAAAGCATGAGGAGGAAGGGACATGTGGCAAGGAGGGGAGACTTCCAGCAGATTATCATTTGGATCGGTGGTGGGGAGAGGAAAAATGAGGGGGAAAGAAAAGAAGGAGAAGAAAAATGAGAAAGGGAGTGAGGCTCCACCTTCTCTTTAGATTCACGGAGATCCCAGGAATAGCTCAATTTTGTATTTCACCGGGTCCCGAGTAGATTGCACGATTATGCTTGTAGGGCGCATATGTGTAGGGCTGGTAAAGAGCCAAGCTACTCGGCCTCGGCTGGGGCTTGACTGAAGAGCTACAGGCTGGGGCTGGGCTCGTGGCCCAAGCAATGAGCTTGAGCCTTAATTTGGAAGCAAATAAGTCTCGGGCTCGGCTCGGGCTTCCGGCTCAGAGCTGAGCTCGGGTCGGCTCGAAAAGGCGGGCTCGGGCCATCGGGACCATCCGTCCCATTTGGAGACGAGGCTTCGCCTACCGGTCTCCCGGCCGGCGGGATGCAGTTGCCGGTGCGATCAGGCTGAGGGCGCGCCGGTGAAATGCGAGATCGTGTGTCCCACGTATCGATAATGGAGCTATCGACTCACAGATCGGTCGACATGGACCTGGCAAAGCGTTTGAGATCCTCACGGCCCGGGGTGGGAAGGCGGCGACGAGCGACGAGCTTCGGCCGAATTCCACACGAAAGTGGAGTTGGGGGGTATTACTGAGTCTCGGATCGCACCGGTGCGGAAATGGTACTGCGATAGCGCGAAGGTGTCGGCGACGGTGGTATGTTCCCGGTATGGATAGCGTGTGAGAAGGTGTCGGCAATGGGACGTCGAGGGGAAAGACATGGATGTTGGGTATGACCACCCCAGTACGATCGGTCTAGATCTGGTGTCTGAGAATCCCAATTACAAATATGAGGGTATTAGGGCTCCTGTGAAAACTATAGAGGCTGGTGGCCATGAGCTTAGACAAGGTTTGCCGATCTTGAGTAGCATTGAGGGCAAATGCACGGACCCACTAAGGAAATTATTTCCTTAATTGATGTATTTGTTATCAGATTGATTACAAAAAGTTAAAAAGTATATGGACTGAGCTTGAGGATTGATTGCAATACAAACTTGTATAGGCTCGGGATTGGGCTTGAGCTCGAGGTTAAGCTCGAGCTCGTTCATATGGAGAAAGCGAACCTATGAGCTCAACAGAGATTTTTTTTAAAATCAAACCTGTGCGAGCCGATTTTAAGCTTCGTTCAAAAGCTCGAAGCTCGGGCTCGAGCTGCGCTCATAAAATTAACAGACTGCTTTCGAGGAAATGTTCAAAGCTCGACTCGGCTCGGCTCGTTACCAGCCCTACATATGTGCACCAAATGCCATTTTAATATTTTTGGGCGTTGTTATTAAGGATAAAATTGTAAAGTTTTCAAATAATTGTGGCACTTATACAATTAAGGAAAGTGGAGGGGGTAAAAGTACAAATTATGGAATTTCAAAAGATAATAATATTAATAAATTGTCAAAATAGTTCGAGTCTCCAAAAATTCTAGATCTTGGATACCAAAGCACGAGACTACTTGTAGATTAAGTTAGTCTCGTGAAATCTGATGACCTAGAAAAGTTTCGTTGAATTAGAGACAGTCGGGAATGACTCATGGGAATTTCACAGGCGACAGTCTGAGAAGTGAAACTTTGAAAACGAGGATTTTGGAAAGAGTAGAAAAAATGAAGAAATATTAAGGAAATATTCAATTATGATAAATGAAATTGAAATCGGGATAAAATAAATTGTTTCGGGGCTGAAATGGATCGAGAAAGTAAAGAAAAAGGGACATGTGGGTCCCACTTAAAAAAAAAAAAAAAAACAAACAAGTGAAAGGTGAAAGGAGACAGACGGGAGAGTGGACGGCGTGAAGATAGGCGAATTTTGAAGTTTTTTCTTTTATTCGATTTTTCTCAAATTTGAATACGGCGAGTCGGATTTGATCTCTGGAACTAAGAGCGAAAAGTGCTCTACGTGGCGAGGCTTCTGGCGTGGGTACCAAAAACACAGTTTCATTGAGAATTCAGGTAAAAATTCGAAAAATCCTAATTTTTGGTTTTTCTCAGATTTACGACGTTCTAACGGTCAAAATTTTCGAAAAAAAAATTAAAGTTACTCTACGCGACGAGAGTTACGCATGGGTACAGAAATCACGGGATTTCTTCGGATTTCTACGTGAAATAGTGAATACGTATGAATATGTATAAAATACTAAATATGTATGAATACGTATAAATACATATGAATAGTGCATAGTGCATAGTGTATAGTGCAAAAACAAAAGTGTTTAAATTACAAGTTGTAAGTCTTTAACCGAAAATATAAAGTAATTTATAAAGCATTTTTTTTTACCTCCGACTTGTTATACTCAATAGAAAATTTCGATTTGATTATTTAAGCGATTGCTGGTTTAGCAAGAAAGCCACCCCAGATGACCTGACTCGGTTTGGAATTTGAGATTATTTCGGATTGTGCATGGCATGGTTATGGGATATTATGACTAACCTGTGCACGATTCGCGGTGGGGGTTGAATCAGTATATATTTATATAGTGAGTACTTTTTCTACACATTCGAGTATATAGTTAGCACGGCCGACTTAGTACATAGCGATGAGGTGTTAGTTAGAGGTTCCGTCAGGCATTTTAGTTCTAGGGTTCCATTATGCTGCCATAGATCGGCGTGTTCACCCGGACCATATTGGCGGTAGTGTTAGGGTTGCTTTCTCGATCTTGGGGTTAGAGATTTGAGGCATCACGTTCAAAGTGTTTAGTAGTCCGAAGTGGTTGGTACCGATTTGACCTGCTTTTTCAAATATTAACCACCGCGAAGCGATTTTAAGCGAAGTAGTTTTGAGCGGTTCTGGCGGCGAGTGGTTTTGAGCGGTTTCGGCGCGAGAAGCGGTTTAATTTGTAGAAATAGTTTTGGAAGCGGTTTCGAAATGGTTTTCAGCAAGCTTCCGGTTTTCTCATAAACAATTTACAACCATTTTAAATGCAGTTTTTCATATTGGGAGTCGCAAACGGCGGGCGTCGACATTTAGAACTTATAATACTCCTGCCCGAGGCTTTGTTTAGCTCCGCGAGTTTATGTTTTAAAATAATTTTGGTCGCAGTGTTGAAGCCCAAAGACTTTTCCGGGATCCTCTGAGTCCTAAATATATGTTGTGATTATATAAAGATGGTGTAAATTAAAAATAGTAAAGTTAAAATGTGACATTTTGTATATGTAAATATCTTTTGTAAATATCATGTACATGGTTTTGAAAAAGCAGGTTGCAATGAAATTATGTTGGGTTGTTTCTTATCTTATATTTTGATGAGGACTAGGGTCCTTTATAGTGTAGTTAGATTTTGGAAAAAACATTGGGAGTATTATTTTTTTATATACGGGTGATTTTTTGTATTTGGAGCGACCACGGTGCGATTGTTATGTTAAGTATTTTTCGTTAAATCTAGCGGGTGATTTTGATGAAAAGTGAAAAATTTATTTTATTCCCATTTTCAAAGGCAGGTTTCGTTTTAACGACAGCTTCATAATAACTGTCAATCGATGACCCAGCTAGGAGGATTCTGCTTGTGGAGTTCTTGACAATTTCTGTCACTAGGAAGAATTAATCGAGTTAGTATCGGAAAGGTTTTGAAGGCGTTCTCTTGTTTCGCCCGTTTTCCACAATATTTGCATATAGAATTGTTTTTATAATGATTTTCCCTGTAACCTACATTGTTTTACTGATGTCCTTGCATCACGACAAATATTGAAAAGTGTCAGCGAATTTTTTAACCTTAAAATTCCGAAGCGTATGCAGACGGGTGGTAGAAGAGTCGATCCTAGGACTTCGCTGCGGAGGCACCACGAGAGAGATGCGGGCACCTTAGATCGGAGAGGCGGCAGTGGTCGTGATGAGCCATCGGGCGCGAGGCTGGGAGTGGCGTACATGACAATGGATCGGTTATAAGATTTGTTCGGCGGCTACGTGTCGGACATGGGGAGTCTCGGGCGGAGGGGCATGATGCAGGCGCGCTCTAGGTGAGGCTAAGCATGATAGTATCGACGACCCAGAGGCATCGTACTTATGGTTAGATAGGGTTAGCTTCTAGCTATTATGGTAGTAGGCATGAGATCTTTCCCTTGTAATTCTTAGGAAAAAGGTGGCGTGAGGACAAGGGTCTTTCCGTCGACACGGTAGAACCTGGTTTCACGTGTTTACTGGGATCTCTGGCCAAAAAGCAAAGCAAGCGACAATGTTATGAAAAGTTTGTTTTTAGGGTGAAGCAGCGGTTGATTCCTAGGTGGCGGCAGACGATGAAGAGTGCTCGGGAACTAGTCGGCTAGACCCCGGTCAGTCAGTAGAAGAAAGGGAAAGAAGTGGGCCGGCGGTGAGGCTCGGGCGGGACGTATCAGCCGGGGATCAGATTACATCACCGACAGGCTGGGAGGTGGTGATCGCCAGGGATCATCTTTCCATTGTGCCATATGTCGGAGGGGCATCTCGAGAGAGTGCGGGATGAACATAGCGGGATGTTCCATTATGGGCGGGAAGGTCACTTTATCAGGAGTGTCTGACTAGTAGTTGTAGAGACCTCCCGAGGTAGATCGTGCATCTGCCCCGAGCACCGTGGTCCCGGTGTTTGGGCTGGTAGGGGTGCAGGAGGCGCAGGCACACTCGGGACATAGATACATGCAGTGGTACTCGTACTGTGCCCTGCATTTGTGAGTCACAATAACATGAGGCATATGCATCACCGCACGTGATTATCGGTATTCATGATTTCGCCTTATGATCATGATACATATGCATTGGTGGACCTAGAAGCCACTCATTCATTTATTTCGAAGCACTATCCACCGAGAGGCACCCGTATAGAGTCCTAGCCTATAGATGGTCGTATTATGGTTTCCGCATCTAACGGGGATACTATGATATCCAAAATGATAGTTCTAGGCAAAGATATTGGTGATCCGTATCGCTGGATTTTCCAAATATAATTTGATAGTATTAGGTATCTATGATTTCGATATAGTCTTGGGTATGGATTGGTTATCCAAGCATAGAGCCACCTTAGATTGCTATAAGAAAGAAGTAAGATTGGTCCGTCTAGAGGAACCAGGCGTGATATTTCGGGGAATCAAAAGAGAGATCGCCCTTAGTCTCATTAATGCCATGACCTCCTCAAAAGTGCTTCGGAAAGGTTGCTAAGGTTATTTGGCATTTGTAGTGGATAGGAGACAAGAGGGGACACGGCTAGAAGACATCCCCATAGTCAAAGAGTTTCCAGATGTCTTTCCATGTGTCTTCTTCCGCGTATGATATTTCCCCAGTTTCTTACCTCCGTATAGAGGTGGAGTTCACCATTGATTTGATCCTGTGGACTCCAGCCCATTTCCATTCCTCCCATGATGTCTCCCGCAGAGTCGAGAGCTTAAGCTCGCTTAGAAGAATTGTTGAGCAAGGGATTCATTCGACGAGCATATCCCCACTGTGGAGCTCCGCCTCTTCTCGTAAAGAAGAAAGATGGAAGCTACGCCAGGCATAGACTATGTACGCCTGAATCGCGACAATACGCAACCGCATCCGGCCTCGTATAGATGAGCTATTTGACCAATTGCAGGGATCTCGAGTATATTCTAAGATTGACCTAAGGTCAGGTTACCATCAGTTGAAGGTCTGGGAGAATGATGTTTCTAAGACTGCCTTTAGGATGAGATATGGTCACTACGAGTTCCTAGTGATGCCATTCGGATTGACTAATGCCCTAGCTGTGTTCATGGATTTGATGAACAGGGTATTCAGTCCTTATTTAGATAAGTTTGTGGATTGTATTCATTGATGACATTCTAGTTAGATCTTCAGCAAATCTGTGAGGAACATGCAGAGCATCTCCTGACAAGATTGGCAGATTCTGTGAGAGCATCGGCTTATACGCTAAATTTAGTAAGTGCCAGCTGTCGACAAAGTAGCTTTCTGGGTCATGACATTTCTACATAAGGTATTAGTGCGTGGACTTCGAAGATCGGCTATAGTGAACTGGAAGCTGCCCACGAATGTTTCAAGTCCCCGCAGCTCTTTGGATCGGGCAGGTTATTATAGGAAATGTTGAGGGATTTTCAAGATAAGCACTCTATCACCAATCTATTGAAAAAGGATCAGAAATTCGAGTGGTCAGATACCTGCCAGCATAGTTTTGAGGAGCTGAGGCAGAGACTAACAACATCTCCAGTATTAGCATTACCATCAGGAAAGGACGGTTATGTGGTATACGGTGATGCTTCCAGACAAGGGTTAGGGTGTGTTTTGATGCAGAATGGTAGAGTGATAGCTTATGCTTCCCGTCAGTTAAAGAAGCACGAGCATAACTACCTCGACCCATGATTTAGAACTAGCAAGAAAGGGTTTTCGCTCTAAAGATCCGGGAGATATTACCCATACTCTGTTCCCTATCGATATTCACCGATCATAGAGTCAAGTAGTGATATCTTCACTCAAAGAGCTTAACTTAAGGTTGCAGTCTGGTCGAGTAGATTAAGGATTATGATCGCACGATGTAGTACCATCCGGAAGGCTAATGTAGTGGCCGATGCCTTAAGCCGAAACCGTAGGGTTCCTACGCTTTATCCAAGCACGCATATCTCCCATTGCTGATAGATTTGAATCTGGGAGTTCGCTTGCAAGTAGCCGATACGGCACCGCTGCATCATTTTATGTTAGTCCTCTTCTCGTGATCGATCAAGCATGTCGGCAGGTTTCGTAGATGATTAAGTCGAGGGCGTAGATCGGGAGGGTGGTATTAAACCAGAGTTCCAGATCAAAGACGATGGAGTAATAGTTAGAGGGAGTCGAATGTGTGTACCTGAAATAGGTGAACTAAAAAGGGAAATCATGGAAGAGGCTCACTCTTCAACATATGCCATGCACTGGTAAAGATTCAAGATGTATAATACTGAGGGAGCATTATCGGGTAAGGGCATGAAAGGAAATCAAGATTCGTGATCCGTGATGCCTAACCTCGTCGCCAGTAAAGGCAGCACCGTGGTCCAAGCAGAAAGATACAGCCCCTTCCGATTCCTGTATGGAAGTGGGATAAGATTACTATGGATTTTGTTACTGGGCTTCAGAGAACTCGGAGACAACACGATGCCATATGGGTGATAGTGGATAGACTAACAAAATCAGCGCATTTTCTCCCAGTTAGTAATGATGAACCGTTGGACAAGTTGGCTCAATTATATGTGGAGGATATAGTTAGATTACATGGTGTTCCTATATCGATAGTCTCAAATCGAGACCCCAGATTCACATCCAGATTTTCGGGTCCGCCTTTTACGATTCCATGGGGACTGGACAGACTTAGCACGCTCTTTCCATCCTCGACCGATGGTCGGCCGAGAGAACTATTCGTGACGCTTAGAGAATATGCTAGAGCATGCGTGATAGAGTTTAATATAGCTTCGGGATACGCATTTATCTCCGATGGAGTTCACTCTACAACAACAGCTTATCAATCCAACATGCATGGCTAGATTTGAAGTAGCATTGTATGGTCGAAGTGTCGTATCCCGTATGTTGGGACGGTAAGGCAGGGAGAGAGGAGAGACTCCATAAGCCCAGAGTTAGCACTGTAGATTACCTTAAATAAGATCCGCATTGTCCGAGAGACAGACTCCAAGATAGCCGTGGACATACATAAAAGTTATGCGACAAACACCGTAGTGGGATCTATAGTTTAAGGCGTACGATGTAATCTTCCTCAAAGTTTCCCCTTGGAAAGGTGTCCCCAAAAATTGGGAAGACGAAAGTCGAGGCCCGTATACATGTGTGGCCATACGAGATGATCACAGAGTGGACCAATAGCATATAGATTAGACCTTCCTCTAGAATTGTCTAAGGTTCATAATGTAAGTTTCATGATCCATGCTCCACAGCCTCGCTCGGGTCGACGATTTCTGACGGTACGGTATCACGGTTACTGGATATTATGACTAACTATATCGCCTCGGTCGCAATCGTGGGGTTAGGATCTAGTAGTATATTTATATAGTGAGTCGCCTCTACACATTCCCTCCGAGGTATATAGTTAGCGCCCGACTTAGTACATACGATGAGGTGTCGTTCCGAGGTTCCATCACCGAAAGCATTTTGGTTCCGTGAGGTTCCATTACGCTTATATAGATCCCGCCTGTTCAATTCCACCATATTAGCCTAGTAGTGTTCCGAGTAGTTCACTATCGATGCCGTGTTTCGAGGTTCCGAGGCATCGCTCAGTATTTCGTAAATGGGCCACAAAGTGGTTGGTACTTGATATACAAGATAGAACCTTTCTCGTATATTAACAACAACTCGAAACACTTTCAATAAACAGAATAGCGTAACAATTTTCAAAGAATGTAATTAGTTTAACAAGCCAAAGAAGAGAAATAGTTTTCACGCTTTTTAAATGGTTTTCATAGCAAAACTCGCTCTCATAAACAATTTTACAACCATTTCGTACGTATTTTCATATCGGGAGGTACAAAACGCCAGACAACAACATTTAGAACTTATAAGACTCACCGAGCCCGCTTGCCTGGCGCTCTGCTTTTAAAATAATTTTTCAGGTGCAGGTGTTGAAGCCCAAAGACTTTTCCAGGATCCTCAGTCCTAGACGCTGTGTTGTGATTATATATAAGATAAGGTGTAAATTAAAAATAGTAAAGTTAAAATGTGACGTTTTGTATATGTAAATATCTTTTGTAAAATATGCATGCATGGTTTTTAGAAAAACATGTTGCAATGAAATTATGTTGGATTGTTTCTTCTCTTATATTTTGATGAGGACCAGAGGTCCTTTATAATTGTAGTCGCGATTCGGAAAACATCAGGAGTGTATTTTTTTTATATACAGTGATTTTATTGGGCTCGACCAATCGTGCGCTGTTATGTTTGTCGTATTTTCAAGCAAATCTAGCTGTAAGTGATTTTGATTAAAAGTGAAAATTTTATTTCCCGATTTTTCCAAAGACATTTCAAAGTAGCTTTAATTCCGCTTAGCTTCATGGTAATCGTCACGAAAGGAGCTTGGCTAGAGGTTATTGTGGAGTTGCCTGTGAGATTTCATTACTCAGGGAAGCGGGTCTCAATAGTTTTTAACGCCCCCAAAAATACCCTAGAATTTTTTTATAATTTTATTATATATTCCTAAGATAAATCGAGCCAAACTCGTATTCGAAAATTGTTAAATGAATATCGATTGTTATTTGATAAGTGATTTGAAAGATTGAACCTTAAATTTACCTGGCGAAAAGGAAAATAGGAATTTTACAAAATTAGGACCTAAGGGTCATAAGTAATAAAGAATAAATGTTTACGTGTGAATAATGGGAAGTGATAGTGTAAATAAAGGGACTTAAGTCAAAAATGGATTAAAAGGCCAAAAATGAATTGAAGCCAAACAAGGCCTTGTGGGATTAAGTGACTTAAGTCACATTTGATCATAGAAGAGCACATTTGTGCATTTTGAGTAAAACCGTATTAGAGAGCTTGGGAGAGGGGAAAACTAGGGCTTTAGAGAGAAGAAGAGAAATTGATGAGAATCTCTTCAAGTTTGCTCAAGTTCTAGCAAGGAAGAAGAAGAAAGGAGCTAAGGCTTGGAGAACAAGTGATTCAAGGGCCGATTTATAGGAAAAGCTTTTCATCATTTAGTTTCGATTCAAGATCGGAATCAAAGTGACGATTTTGGTTTGTTCTACCGACTTCTATTACTCGTTTCAAGTTTTTGTATGTTTTTTCTATTTTCTCCTATTCTCGTTTCAAGATTTGAACTATTTGTTCTAAATCCATAAGAAAAGCATATTGAATTGATTGATGAATTTGAGAAAAGTGATTGTGAAATATTTGCATATAGTGATTGCATGATTATTGAAAATGGTATTTATACAAATGCGTATTGTACTATATTTTGCTATAAAGTTTGAGCATGTAATAGAATGATGCTTAGTTTCGGTATTGGATAGATTGTTATGCGATAGGGGTGAAAATAACGTCTTGCGACGATTGTGATAATCAATATCGCTCATCGTGACCAGCGGGATAAATTATCAATAGTATTCAATAATTGATTTTTTATCTGGAAACTGCTTATTTCAGTAGGATGTGCAGGTGATTCCGATATCACGTATCTAGAAAACATAAAGTTAAGTCGTTAAAGGTAGAGGCTGAATTGAATTGTAGAAGTGAAATGAATTGGTGAGCATAATTTAATTGATTTGAGATTGTGAAATATTGGAATTGAAAAGCATGTTTGTCAATTGAAATGAAAAAAGCATTGTGAAATGCTTGATTTGATTAATGCATGATTTATTGAATATGAAAGTGTGTTCAGGATGATTAATGAACTATAAATGATTGTATATAAAACAAGTATATGTATTGTATTGACATTGATAATCAAAAGTTTTGAAAGTTTTGGTGTTAAATTGCATGGGTTGATGGCGAGCGAAGAATGGATTTGTATAGAACCACTAAGCATGAAAATGCTTAGCGTATTGTTTACTAATGCGTAGATAGAGGTAATAGATAGTGATCGGCCGGACCCGAGATCTGGAGCGATCAGTCGCAAGAAGGAATTGGGTAATGCTCAGGCTTGTGCATTCATGTCATGTTTCTTTTTTGAGCAGATTTTGCAAAAACATTTGAACTCACAGATATCTATCTTATGCAAATCATTTGAAAAGGCATAAGTCCCAGCTTCATTTTAAATACATTTTTTAAATGTAATCTTGTAGACACCACTAAATTGAAATAAAGCTTCATAAAGATTTGAGAATAGAAATGTATTTGATAAGCGGATTGGTTAATGGCGATTGAGCGTCGCGTTCAGTTTGAATCATAATTGGTGAGGCCGGAGTTAAGATGTATTATAGTATAGACTGGTTTGTGGTTCTAAATGATTTTGAAAATTTTTTAATGATGATTTTGCATTGTTTATATTGTCATTGCATTTTTCATATGTAAGATCAGCTGACTCTGATGTGGTCTTCTTTGGTCTTAACAGAGTGAAACATGGATGCAAATCATACTGGGTTGAGATGATAAAGGAATCATCGAAAAGTCTGTAAGTAATGGAAGGTGGACCAGCGTCCATGTTCCAATGAAAGCGGTAGGTAGAGCCTCTTTGCGAGAAGTGCTTTGTGATATCTGGCTTGATTGCTTCGAGGTGCCCATTACGGCGGCACAACTAGGTGCGGTTCTTTCGGCGATCAGCCATTGAGAGGATGGCAAGGTACCAACCGATAGATTTTCTAGGACGGAAAGAGGATGAGCCCTCTATGGTAGATAATTAGCTCGAAAGGACCGAGCGAATGCTAGTGAAAATGCATTGAACACCGGATGAGAGTTTGGAATGTGCGACCGCCCTACTACAGGATGAGGCTTATCAGTGGTGGGTTTTTGCGACCAAGACCTCACCACTATAGAGTATTATAGGGAAGTTCTTCTTGGATGAATTCAAGAAGCATTATGTGGATCGCATCTATTTGGATAACATGAGAAGAGAGTTTCATAATGCAGAGACGACGGATAGGTGTCACGTAATATCAAAGAGAATTCAGGTTGACAGTGTATAGATACTTATAGTGAGGAAAGAAGAAAAGTGTCGTAGGTTTGAAGGCGTATGACCATATTCGGGCCCATGTCACAGGATTTTGCCATGATGATTTTTCCAAAATTGTGACATGTGCATTGAATGTGGAAAGAGTAAAGAAAGAGGAAAAAGAGAGAAAAGATAAAAAAACATGGAAAGAAAAATCCCGGTCAGTCCAGTTCACAACAATAGCAAAGGAAAGGGTCGGAGACCACGGGTTTAATCAGCCTCTGGCTAGACTGCGTTAGGAATACTACTCTTAGGCACCGTCGGTTGCTAGTGTACGGGGGTGCTTAGAGAGACAGGAGCCCGCAGCCTCATTGCTCCCATTGTGGGAAAAATCGCAAGGAGAATGTTGGGGGCTTGGAGTGCTTGTTTGATTGGCGGATCCAGGCATGGCGAGAGATTGTTCAAGAGCTCGTTCATTTTACAGCACACAGGACTAGAGTCAGGCTTGATGCTTACAGAGAAACGCGATAAAGTGTTGCATCACCAAGTCATTAGGGAGCCAAGAGGACACGGACCTTGAGTAGGCAAGATGGTGATGCTCCGGCTAGAGCATACAATGGCGGAATACCGCGCTCGGATGTGATAGTTGGTAGTTTCCAAATCTTTGATACTATTGTACAAGCATTGATTGACCCTAGGTCAACCCACTCATATATTTGTACTGACATACCTAGTGTGAAAAATTTACCGAGGAGTGGAACCGAGTATGACATCTTGGTGACGAATGTAACACCCCTTCTGCGATCCGACCCGATTGGCGGGTCCGAACCAAATCCGGGATGCTCTGATACTGACTAACTGTGACACTCCCAACCTGGAACCCGGTGTCAAGCGTGGGTGTCATTTTTTTATTTTTTTTCTATAGACTTATAAACTCTAAACTTGTTCATTATATAATGTTAAACATTTCACTTGTATTAGATTCTGTAGCAGTGGATTGCAAACTATATACAAGCTCCATATATGGAAGTATTCAACATTTACTTATTTACATTATTTACAAAATAAACAAAATTTCATATACAAAATAGAACAAAAGGTCTTCCAGTGGGCACCTAGTGATGCGTGGCCTTTATTTCTTGATGTGGATTAATAGGTCACAGTTTCCTCTTACGTGCCTACGGATGAAAAAACCGTGCTAAGCTTTGCGCTTAGTGGGAATTACTACATATGGATGACTACACTTCTATACAAATGCATATACTTATCATTTATCATATTTCATATACTATTCAAGTCATCTTGTACTTTACTTCTTGTTCTTGTAACTGTGTACTATCCTCGCATAACAGTGTTATGCTTCTCATACCATGTCATATATTCTATACATTTCATTTGCATATACTTTTCATTTTCTTTTAGGTTTCATGTCTGCAAATACCTTAGAAAGCGAATCTGAGAAATAAGCGTATGTACTGAAGATGCCCCATCAGCACATGCCCAGGCAGGTGATCTCTATTTAATATATACGAGAAGGTATCATGCTTATCAGAACCAGGTTACCTGTACCATGTAATATGTGACGAAGCGGGCGTATATACGAGAAGGTATCATCAGCCTCAAAAGCGTTGACCTATGCTGTAATGATCAACGGGATCTATGTCCATCGACCCGAGCGGGGCCTCGATATACGTAAGGCGTATCTTCTTGGCAACTATGTCCCCTATAGACATACTATCTATCATTCTACCAGGTTCTAAGCAGACAATCCGTGTATATTTTATGTTCAATACATATCTCATATTTCCGAATAATTATATTCATCTGGTAATCATATGTGATATGTATACTCATTTATTCGAATATTTGCATTTTTAATATCTCATTATATGCATGAATAACTATGGTTACCAGCAGGTCCTAATGTTCTTCATGATTTTTAGACCTAATATGATTTCTAATTTTTATCAAGCTATATGTGGATGGATTCTTGACTCAATGGGATTTTCATATAGTCCAAGAACACCCTAATCGGAGTTCGGACGAAGAAGTTATGACCTTCCGAAGTTGGAGGTCTCACATGAATAACCAGCCTTATCCGGCTAGCTCTACCCAAATAGTCTTTCCCGATTACTCCTTTCTATCCGAATCCAAAATCCAATGCCATACTAAGGCATATAGATAGAATCTTGACTCAATGAGCTTTCCATAGAGTCCAAGAACACCCGAATCAGAGTTCGGACGAAGAAGTTATGACTTTCCAAAGTTGGAGGTCTCACATGAATAACCAGCCTTACCCGGCTAGCTCTACCATACCAGTCTTGACCGATTGCTCCTTTCCATTAAGCTCCAGTACGATACCATCTACGAGGGGATATGGATATAATCTTATTTCGATGGGCTTTCCATAGAGTCCGAGGAACACGAATCGGAGTTCGAGGACCCGAAGAAGTTATGACCTTCCGAAGTTGGAGGTCACACATGAATCCAGCCTGCTGACCCTAACCGCTAAATGTATACTTAGCCGGATGACGAGCCAGCTGGACCTAACTTACCTTGGCTGTCCCTAACGCCACTGACCCACAACGGATGTACTAACATGGTGACCCACAGCTGCTGTATTTCTATTTATCTTTGTTGAAATTAAATGGACCATAACTTGGGCTACAAAGGTCCGAATTGGGAAATTAAAAAGCCTAACATCAATTTCACTAATGTGGCTTCAATTTACTTGAAGGACTCACTACCAGATTCCCTTTCTTTCTTACCCAAAAACCAGTCCTAAGACCCGGCTAACGCATAGGATCAAAATAGGGTAGCTTACCTTAGTTCAAAATGCAACCAAACATTTCCCAAAACACATATATAGGATTCTTAGAGTTCTTCTCAACTCAACCCTAACAAGAAATGAGTTTAGGAGTTTCCAAACCCAACCCATACACAAAATAGAGGGTTCCAAACCATGTATCCATACTTTCTATACGAAAACTAGACAATTCCATACCAATTCCATACTTGTGATCTTTTTCCCTTCCTTCTTTCTTCTCTTCTTAACTACCTTCTTCACTCTCGTTTTTCTTTTCTCTTTCTCCAAGACCAAAAATGAGATATTTCTTTGGTCTTATCTGGGTGATCTTATCCTTCTTTTTTAGTTAAAGCCATGTTTGGCTTACTCATTTTTACTTTTAGGTCCCTCCATTTCTCTCTTATTCTTACTTTAACTTATGCATATTCCTACTTTGGCATATGACATTATTAAATTATGACCATTGGGTCCTGATTTAGTAAATTATTAATTTACCCTTAACTTTTGTATTAATTCCGTTTTCTTGATTATATTATTTTTATCTTTATTTTATTTCCGAAAGAATATAACACTTTATTATACCACTAAGCTTATGTTATAAAGCTTTGTTAGGGCATAATTTGGTCTAGCGAACCACTTTCGGGCATAGTGTTATTGAGAATAGAGTGTATAGAGATTGCCCCATCCGAATACAACAGTATGAGTTTCCTAGGGATTTGATCGAATTATCCTTTAAGGAGTTTGATGTGATTTTGGGGATGGATTGGTTATCCCGACACCAAGTGATGGTGGATTGTAAAATGAAAAGAGTGACCTTGAGAACACCGAATGAGAATGAAGTATCATTTCTTGGGCACATTGTATCGAAAGAAGGAATCTGAGTGGATCCAAATAAAATAGAAGTAGTTGTCGAATGGAAGCCACCAAGAAATGTTACAGAAGTGCGTAGTTTCCTAGGACTAGCAGGTTACTACAGAAGATTTGTTAAGGGGTTTTCGATGATCGCAACCTCAATGACGAGACTGCTCCAGAAAAATGTCAAATTTGAATGGGGTGAAGAATGTCAGAAGTTTGATAAGTGGCATTCATAGAGGCTCAGGTTCTTACTCGGCCCGGCTGCGGTAGGAATATGTGATCTTTAGTGACGGCTACTAAATGGACTTGGGATGTGTCCTAATGCAAAGTAAAGTGGTAGCCTATGCTTCAAGACAATTGAAGCAACATGAGAAAAGAACTACCCACGCATGATTTGGAATTAGCCCGCGGTGTATTTCTTATTGAAAATTTGGAGACATTATTTGTATGGAGAAAAATGTTTCATCTACACCGATCATAAGAGTCTTAAGTATTTGCCCTCACAACGAGAGCTTAACTTGAGACAACGTAGATGGATGGAGTTGATAAAAGACTATGATTGTGTGATTGACTATCACCCGGGAAAGGCAAATGTAGTGGCCGACGCTTTGAGTAGAAAGACAATGCAAACACTTCAAGCATTGAATGCTCATTTGTCGTTGACAGACGATGGTACAATAGTGACAGAATTGATAGTGAGACCAAGTTTGTTGAATCGAGTGCTAGAGGCACAAAAGAAAGATGAGAAAATTGTTGTTATAGTAAGTCAGATTGGAAATGGTAAAGAAATTGAGTTTACCAATGTAGAATGGGGTTTGTATTATAAAGATCGGGTTTGTGTACCCGATGATAATGATTTGAGGAAAGCCATACTTGAAGAGGCACATAGTGGATCTTTTGCTATCCATCTTGGTAGCACAAAGATGTATCAAGATTTGAAAATGTCATTCTGGTGGTCCGGAATGAAAAAAGATATATCAGAGTTTGTAACCAAGTGTTTGGTTTTCCAAAGAGTAAAGGCAGAGCATCAAGTACCTTCGGGATTATTGCAGCCTATCAGAATACCTAAGTGGAAATGGGACCGAATTACCATGGATTTTGTAGTTGGGTTACCATTGACAGGGAGAAAGCATGACTCGGTTTGGGTCATAGTGGACCAGATTGACGAGTCGCTCACTTCTACCCGGTGAGCAAGTATTCACTTGACAAGCTAAGCGTATATCAGAAATAGTTATATGGGTTCCTATATCCATTATTTCAAGCAGAGATCAGGGGTTTCTGTCTGAAATACAAAGGATATTGAGAAAATTTGGTCTGTCGTTCCACCATGAGCGGATGGACGGAGTTAAGAAGAGTAGTAGTCAGTTACGGAGATATGCTAGGAGTTGTGTGATTGACTATGAGGTAGTTGGGATAGACACGACCATTTAGTTGAATTCGTATACCAACAACTGATTTCCAATCGAGTATTGGAATGGGCGCCTTACGAGGCTTTATATGGGAGAAAATGTAGAACAGGTTGTGTTGGACGGAATTAGCGAAAAGAAATAGTGGCCTGGAGCTTGATACAAGGGCGAAGAAAGGTGAAAATGATTAGAGAGAGATTGAAAGTGGCCAACGATAGACAGAAATCATATGCCGACATGAAAAGAAAAGATATTCGTTATGAGATTGGCGAAAAAGTGTTTTTGAAAGTATCGCCTTGGAAGAAGGTGATGAGATTTGAAGAAATGGCAGTTGACTTCCTAGATTTATTGGTCATATGAAGTGATCGAAAAAGTGGGTCGGTGGCATATAGATTAGCATTACCTCGGACTTGGAGAAGATCCATAATGTATTATTTCATGTGTCCATGCTACGGAGGTACCGATCAGACCCATCACATGTAGTCTCTACTGAGACAATTGAGATAAGACCGAATTTGACATATGAAGAAGAGCCAATAGAGATCTTGGCTCGAGAAGTGAAAGAATTGCGGAACAAGAAGATTCTGTTAGTCAAAGTCTGGAGAAATACAGACCGAAGAAGCCACTTGGGAAAGTGAAGAAGCGATGCGTGGCAATATCCGCGGTGTTTAACTATATGGTAAATTTGAGGACGAAATTTTCTAAAGTGGGGAAGTTATATGCCAATACCCTAGAATTTTTTTTTATAATTTTATTATATATTCAGGTATAAATTAAGCCAAACTTGAGTATTTCCGAAATTTGTTAAATGAATATTGATTGTTATTTGATAAGTGATTTAAAAGATTGAACCCGAAAATTTACCCAGGTGAAAAAGGGTAAAATAAGAATTTTACAAAATCATGGCCTAAGGGTCATAAGTAATAAAGAATAAATGTTTAAGTGTGAATAATGGGAAGTGATAGTGCAAATAAAGGGACTTAAGTCAAAAATGGATTAAAAGGCCAAAAATGAATTGGTGCCAAACAAGACCTTATAGGATTAAGTGACTTAAGTCACATTTGATCATAGAAGAGCACATTTGTGCATTTTGAGCAAAACCGTATTAGAGAGCTTGGGAGAGGGGAAAACTAGGGCTTTAGAGAGAAGAAGAGAAATTTATGAAAGGGAATCTCTTTAAGAAGTTTGCTCAGTTCTAGCAAGGAAGAAAGAAGGAGCTAAGGCTTGGAGAGCAAGTGATTGGCGACGGGGAGGAAAGCCAGCATTGAAGTCGAGATTCCGAAGATCAGAATCAAAGCGACGATTTTGGTTTGTTCTACTGACTTATATTCCTCGTTTCAAGTTTTTGCATGTTTTGTTCTATTTTCTCATATTCTCGTTTCAAGATTTGAACTATTTGTTCTAAATGCATAAGAAAAGCATATTGAATTGATTTAATTGATTTGAGAAAAGTGATTGTAAAATGTTTGCATATGACAATTGCATGATTATTGAAAATGAAATGTTTATACAAATGTACGTATTGTACTATATTTTTTCTATAAAGGATTTGAACGCCCTTAATATAACGTTAACCGTTTATTTCGTATTAAGGTTAGATTGGTATACCAATAGGGGTTAAAATAGCGATCTTGCGAGCGATTGTGATGATGTGCACTCAGATGTTAACTTGGCGGGGCCAGTATCGTGTGTTCAATAATTGATTTTTTATACCGGCACCGGCCCGGAGGTCGTGCGGTGATTCCGATATCCTGTATACGAAAACATAGGTTAAATTAGTTAGGAGGCATAAGCTGAATTGGGTGAAGTCAGAATGAATTGTGAGCATAATTGAATTGATTTGAGATTGTGAAATATTGGAATTGAAAAGCATGTTTTCCAATTGAAATGAAAAGAGCATTGTGAAATGCATGATTTGATTAATGCATGATTTATTGAATATGAAAGTGTATATTTGGGATGATCAATGACCTATAAATGATTGTATATAAAACAAGTATATGTATTGTATTGACATTGATCATCCAGATTTGAAAGTTTTGAATTGTTAAATTGCATGATTTTGATTAAGCCAGGCGAAAGATGGATTTGTATAGAACCATAAGCATGAAAATGCTTAGCGTATTCATTTTACGTTGGCGGTGTCCCAGTGATAGATAGTGATTGAAAGTGGACCTGAGATCGAGGGGAGCGTCGAGTCGTAAAGAAGAGGTGCGGAATTATGTGACTTGTGCATTCATCACGTTTCTTTTTTTTAACTTTGATATTTTGCAAAACATTTTGAACTCACGAATATCTATTTGTAAATCATTTTGAAAAGACGTAAAATGCCTTCATTGTAATAGAAAATACATTTTGTTAAATGTAAATGTTTATAGGCTTGCCACTAAATTAAATAAACTTCCGCACATATTTGAGAATGAAATGTATTTGATAAAGCAGTTTGGTTAATGGCGATTCGAAGTCCCTAAGGTTCGGTCGGATCAACGATTAGGTCGGGCCGGGTTCGGGGGTCACCACAGTTTTTGTTTGAGCAAGAGGCAAAGTTCATTTAAGCGACAAGAGCTTCGCGTGGGGACAAGAATTCAGGGTTTTTGCCAAACTTCGAGAGGTAGGGGTTTCTCTCCTACTTTGGTTATTCTTGGTCTAAGAGTCATTTAATGGCATGGGTTTCTTGGGGCCATGAGTGGTCGTCCTGCGTTCAGTCTAATTTTGGAATTGAATGTCGAGCCACAGATGTTCGGGTTGTCCATGGTGAATTTCGGACATGTTGGACCATGTGTGTTGTTGCTAAAAAAATGAATAACATGTTGGTTGTGTGAAAAATCATGTTAGTATATGCCCATTTGATGTATTGCGCGGATTGCCCGATGGATGTAAATTATATGTAGAAAATATAATTATCCATGATATATAAATGTTGCATGTAGTCATGCATGTAACATGAATTGGCATGAAATGGCATTCCGCATTTCATATGCACTGGGGCACCGCATAGTATTAGGTGTGAGTGCATAATATGACTTTTGAACAAAGCGGCTTTATCGGAGTATGTCCACTAAATTATATCGGAGGGTTGTCCAATAAATTTTGATATTGGAGATTGTCCAATGAGTTTTCAAAAACAAAAATCATTTGTTTTGAAAACAATTTTTCACACATGGAAAATGCATGTGTGAGGGAGTTGGCGAGGACTCGAGACATGGGGCATGGCATGTGGACATTCATGTAAAAATGTGCATGTTTTACTTGAATGTGTGTTAACGTGTGAATCATGACATTACATGTGCACTTAGGTGGGGGTAGCCCTCGTAGGAGAATTCCTATACTAGGCATTACTCACCACAATCGGTAGGAAAATATTTTGAATGCAGGTACAGAGATGAAACACACCAAGATCTTAGATGTGAAAGGGCGGATTATGAAGCATTCATGTATTTTGCCATCTTGACGTTTATCGATTTATATTAAATAATGGGCAGAAAGCACAGTTTTTGTATATGTAAATGAGAAGTTTTGTAATAAAAACTTATATTTTGACTTGTTCAATGTAGTGTTAATAGTTTTCCTAGAGTTTAATATTGCCTGCAAAATGTGTATAGAGGAAGTAGTATGGAATATATTGCATTTGGGAGAGAGCTAGAGGTGCAGAAAAGGGCTAGAAGGGCTATTGCCCATTGGCGGGTTTAAGGTTGCCTCTGAAGGTCTTCTGTGCAACAAAGCTTTCGGCTCACGTGCGCGACATGGTTCACGGCTGCCCGGGGTTGCTGAGTCCGCGACGGGGTTTTCTGGTCGCCACGCAGTTACGGACTTTCTTCTATTTTTACGTCGCGACGAGGGGCCCCCGCGATGTCACGGCGGTGTTTGTTTGTCGCGGCAATGTCGCTGGCGGGGTTCCCTTGTTATGGCGAGGCGTGAAGCGGTGGGTTGCGATAAGGGGTTGGTCAAGGCCAAGAGATTTTGTGTCTCGATAAAGATTTGTAGTGTCGCGATAGGATTTCACAGAGTTGTGTCGCGGCCAGTGTGGCGAACCCGAAGGGCCATGTCGCGACCTGACATTTTGTGTCATGGCGAGTTGGTCGAGAGGCGGGAGTTATATGTCGCAGCAGTATTGCGTGTCGCGACAAAGTTTAACAACTGGGCAAGGAATTTTTATGTCTGAGTTTGGCGGGCCATGAGTTTTAAAGCCGTGTGGGGTTTTAGGTGCGACGGGGATGGTTTATGTTGCGACAGAGTGTAGCCAAATGGAGGGGTTTTATGTTGTGATATACCAATTCTATGTTGCGACACAGTTGGCCAAGGTAGGGAGAATTTCTGTCACGACAGAGGATTTTTAGGTCGCGACCGGCGCGCCAACCAGTTAGCAAAAGCGGGCCTGGGCGTACCCGACAAAGGCGGGGACATGCGACGGTCGCCACAGTGCTGCGATGGGAGGAGCTTTATGCGCCTGACGGGCCGTCGTGCGATGGGCATGCTGTGGCGTGGCCGGGATGTGCACTGACGAGAGGTGCAAGCGCGGTAGGAGTATTCTATCACGATAGATATTTCTCTATCATGACAGACTTCTACAAAAGCCAAAAAAAAATGACCCCGGATTTGGGCCATTACATGCATAAGGCCTTGGTAGCTGTTTTTTAGGTACATAAGGTTGCGTTTGGTAACTGTTTTTTAGGTGCATAAGGCCTTATTTGTTTGGTAGCTGTATTTTAGGTGCATAAGGCCTTGTTTGGTAGCTGTATTTTAGGTGCATAAGGCCTTGTTTGGTAGCAGTTTTTTATGTGCATAAGGCCTTGTTTGATATCAACTTTTTATGTGCATAAGGCCTTGTTTGGTATTTATGTTACTAGATTTTATTTTTTTATTAAATGTTGAGTTGTCCTAAATTCAATTTATAATTTTGTCCCCTATGTTAATATATATTTTGATTTATTCACTTTATAATATAATCAAAATACAAATAATATGGTTTTTGTGCCCTTGCTGGCTCAAGTGGTAAAAGGGAATGGGTGAAGAACGAATGAAGCCAGTAAAGGTCCCCCCATTCCCCTTGGTAATTTTTTTGAAAATGATTTTCCTATTGCATAAAAAAGGATTCAAACCAAAGTTCTATATTATGCCCTCTAAAACTTGCAAGTAATGAGTAATTGGATTAAGGTTTATATTATGGTAATTTTTTGTTTTTGGGCTCTTAGACTTTAGTATACCTCTGTGTACTTTGGGTTCTCCTTTTTCTATCAATATATTTTGTGTTACTATAAAAAAAAATGATAATTCCTCTTTCCTTTACGATGCATGGGTTTTTTGCAATTTCTAAAATTTTCTTTGAGATCAGCTCTTTTGAGAATATATAATATAATTTTTTTCAAAAGTTCTATGTAACTAAACTTGTTTCAACCTAAAAACCCCTCAAATCAGGTATTGTTGGCAAACAAATTGGATAGGTAGGAAGTGAAGTGATATTAGTCTACTCCAAGTTCTCAGCAGTTTCTATGGATACCCCACACCCAACTTGCTATTGTTTTTACTTTGTTGCCTAAACCTGCTTTGAATGTTGGAAGAGAATTTACACGTTACATCATGTATGATGTATCTTAATGTGATAAGACATACTAAGAAGTGATTGTTTGATCTTTAATAGGAAGGTGGTGGATGGTTATTCCCCGTTCAAATAGAGAAGTAGAAATTAGTTCTCCTATTTCTTTCTTTCGCTATTTATCCTAAAATCAGCGAATGTTATAATAAGCGGTGAAAGATCCTGGAGTCTTGAATGTCGGTGAAGGTGGAGTTGGATTTTATAGGATATAAACTTTACGATTTTGGTTAATTATAAAATATTACATATTGATTGTAGCATCCATGAATATAACTTAGTTTAAATGATATGGATAATGACCTCTCATATTATTTAATTTATTGGGACCATTTGTATAGTCGATTATGTATGTTTCCCACTATTCTTGTGATATGTTATTATAATGGGAATCCATTAAGGACTGAAACAGATGTCAAATGTGTCGGGAACAAAGCTGTCATTGTGCCTTTGGATGTACCGATTGATTGCATGTTTAAACAGTTGAGTGATATGATATCTTCCGGACAACCATTGACAAACAAAGGTTTAAATTAGTCTTCAATTGTAAGTATCCCCTAAAAAGTGGAAATATGTTCCAACCTTTTCCAATATGGGATGACAGTAGCGTGTACCGAGTTTTGAACATGGTTAACACAATTGGCATGGAGGAAATTGAATTGTATATTGAGGTCGTTCAAGTCAAACCCGCAGTTAATCAACCGTGGTGTTATCACGAGATTTATTGGTTCTTGAAAATTATAATGTTGTAGGGTGACTATGGTTGTGGGCCGTAGCGGTCGGCACCTTATCTTGGCCCGTGGCCTTGAAAGCCGAGTCGGATTGACCCATTGTCAGCTTTGTGAAAATCTTATCCTTAGGTCATTCACGCACCCTAAGCCATGGTACCAAGCGAGTACCAATTTCTTAGGATCTGAGGTTACTCGGCTGCAGGGATCCATTCATCCATATTTGGTTGAAAATATGTGGATATTACACTTAAAGGTCGTAGAGTTCGATCACGACTCTCTTACCCATTATTACATAACTTGACTATATTGGAAATAGTCCAAAAGAATTTAGTACAAATTCTTTTACACTAAAACATGTTAGAACTAGTTTGTTCCAAACAATTTTTACCAAAAGAAAAGTTTGTCAGCCCATGTTGACCTTCTTCACAATCACGGTCTTTACTGAGCGTCATCCACCTTTGTAGATCCTGCACCTAAAATGTTGTCCCATAAAAGGTGAGCCACGCCTAGTAGAGAATACCTCTTATAAGGGCTACTCCCCACCTAAGTGCACATGCAATGTTCACTTAACATTTCACATTCACATTCCAATAAGAACATGTCAATTCTAAATGGAATCCTACATGCCCTGCCATGAAAGGAGATGAGAGTCAATCATGTACCATGAACCCGAGTCCTCATCGACTCCATCACCTATACTGAGCCCATGCGTGATAAATCGTCATACGAATAACATCGATGATCATTTTTCAAAACAAATTTCATTTGTTTATAAACCAAAAGCTTTTTGAATGATACACCTCAATGATCATTTTATATTCAAAACCATGCGTTGTCACGCCGGATGTGATATAAAGCTAGGACTCTTTACTGTTTTTTTCGGACATTAGTGGGTCAAGTCTTATAAGCTGAATCAAAATCGTATATCGAGGATGCAAAATAACACTACCGGCGTAGTGGTGTTTCTGATATCATATACATACAATCCTGAGTCCTATTTACATATACAAAAAACTGTACTTTTACATTTACAAATCCATGTGGAACCTACATCTTAGTGAATCCTGCTAGTGTGCGGCGGCGGTATGCGGAAGTTTTCGGACGATCTTCTCATACTACGGATTAAAAACATTTGCTAAGCTTTGCGGCAGTGAGAAGCGTAATCTTATAACTTATCTTTACACATGCATTTATACTGAATCATAATAAACATATAACCGTAACAAATATCAGAATCTTCATGAATTCATATAACACATTTACATACATAATTATCCTTGTAACAAACTTATACTTGTTCAGATCTCTCGTATACGGTACTGAACTTATACTTATAGCAAACTTATACTTACTCAGAACTTACACTTATGACAGACTTATTCTTATTCCAATCTCCCGTAGGACACATATTTATACTTATCTCCCGTAGAACACATACTTATACTTATCTCCCGTAGGACACATACTTATATAGATTTCCTTGTATGCAATATTGAGCTTACGCATATACTTATACTTATCTCCCGTAAAACACATACTTATTCAGATTCCTCGTATACGGTACTAAACTTATACATATACTTATACTTATCTCCCATAGGACACATACTTGTAATTGTATCAGACGTATACGTATTCAGATCTCGCAAAGGACATATATATATATCGGACTTATACTTATACTTGTCTTACGAATCTTATACTTGTATTACGGCGCATATACTTGTCTTACGGATCTTATACTTGTATTACGGAGCTTATTCTTGTATTTCGGATCTTATACTTGTATTACAGAACTTATTCTTGTATTTCGGATCTTATACTTGTATTACGGAACTTATTCTTGTATTTCGGATCTTATACTTGTATTATGGAACTTATTCTTGTATTTCGGATCTTATACTTGTATTACGGAACTTATTCTTGTATTTCGGATCTTATACTTGTATTACGGAGCATATACTTATCTTACGGATCTTATACTTGTATTACGGAGCTTATTCTTGTATTTCGGATCTTATACTTGTATTACAGATCTTATGCCTGTATTACGGGACTTATTCTTATGCGAAGGTACTCGTAGGTACTATAAGTCGGAACATATCAGAATCATATCAAATACATACAAGGTCATATCAGACTTATGCAAATACGAACATTAGTCCGTAATAGGTACAGATCACATCAATTGCATATACCGAGTTCATACAGATTCAGAACATGTCCAAAACAAATAGATTTATAAGTTTATATTAGAATCATATTCAGACTTATACATATTCATGTCAAGGTATCTGATTCGTCTCCTTTTTACACGTTTCATGACTTTGTTATACAAATCGGAGCATTATGGTACTAAGGGTACATAGTGCGGTATAGAAGTATACGCTAAACATCTTTGGGTCTTATTCATGTACTTTTTATATGGTAATTCATCAACGTCACACACACTACATATCTATAGTCGTTTTTAGGTAGGAGACCGCCAGATGAGATGGACACAATGCACTTCGTTACAAGGTATGGTACAATACTGGTTGATGCGTGTGCGGCCGTAGCGAGTGTCGTAACCTTTAGCGAGAATCTTAGAAACACCGTCCAGCGATGCACGCCGCGTAACGGACGTCATAGCACTATGGGTCGCGAAAACCTGCGTCGAGAAAGTGCACCTTGCGTAACGAGCGTCGTAGCAGAAGGAGTGCGAAGCACCGTCGAGCGGTAATGCGCCCACATAACAAAGTGTTGTAGCATTGCGGTCTTCGATAGCGATCAAAACATCCACTCATTCATTCTTGATCACCAGGTAATTAAATCCTTGTCGTATGTCTTTCAGAACTCATAACCTATCTTAATCACATTATGTGTTCATGACATATTGCCTTTCATATTCATGTTCATGTTTCAGTTCGTTTTCATATTTCATATCATATTCATGTATTCTTGTTCCTCTATGAATATACTTTACTTAGAAATTGGAATCATTCCAATTGAATCATCCATTCGAAGTTATGTCATTTAAATTGCCAAACTAGTCATTTGCCCCTATTACACTAGGGACCGGTTTGAAACCACCCATTTAGGGGTCTTAACTCCATATCGACAACGGTTCTTTGTACTCCTTTGAACCCTAAGGTGCTAAGGGTTCTTCTCAAACCAGAATCACACTTTAAAATCGAATACTTTGAAACTCAAGATATGTCCTGATAACCGGGACTACTCTATGTTGAAACCGAACGAGGTAAGCAGACATGGCCCGCGTTCTAGGTGAATTTCTGGGCGAATAAATCCAGGGGTGGAAGAATTTACCTATTTCAGGGTGTTTTGTTTCCCTTGAAGTCTAGTTTAACTAGCCACTTGAAACACTCAAATCAGATAATAAATGACTAAGTTATGGCCAAAATACTAACACTGGTCCAAAATAGAGCATTAGATGCAGTGCAGAAAGTGATGCCGTGCCGAGTTAACGAAGACACTTATGGTACCGGTACCCTCTGTTTGGTACCGGTCACGACCCTCGAATTGCCCGAAATGGTGGTTTCTCCCCATTTTCCATATTTTCTTGAGCCAACTCCCGATACTCGTACGCACCTCGAAACCTCATTATTCATCTTGTAATGGTGGTTTAGAACTTCTATACCCAAACCCTAGGTAAGTCCAAAACCCTTACCAAAGTCCACCGTTCTTATACAAAAAAATAGAATTAAGGGGTTCCCATGCTTATATTAACTTGACTAGAGTTTTCTTCGATTTCATCTGATCTAAAGTTAGGATCAATTCCTAACTAAACCCTAGGTTTGGAACCCATAAGGATCCCTACCAAAGTCCAAAATACACATGATTCCATATTCAAAGTTAAAAATCATAGAAATCCTACCTTTCTTGGCTTCTCCCTCTTCTTCCTCTTCTCTTCTCTCTTCTTCTCTTGGCCTTCCTGTTTACTTACTAGCTTAGGAGACCCAAAAAAAATAAGATCTTTTTGGTCTCCTTCCCCTTTTATATAACCTTTCTAATTATTACACATTGGTCCTCCAACTTTCTATTAATTGCTTTACAACTTATGTTATTTCTAGACTAGCATATCAATTTCTTATTTTATGACTTTTATATCCCATATTGCAAAGTTATAAATTTGTCCTTGTGTCTTGTAAAATTTCCAAGTTTCTCAATTTCCATGTTTCGCATTTAAATCACGAAACATTGGTATGCCTACAAAATACCTAAACGTAATAGAAAGCGACTAGGGTATATTTCGGGGTGTTACAATGCGTCTTTTTGTGGGTAGCGAATTTTTTGGTGTCCGCATATAGGGTTCGCATTGAACACTATGGTCTTTCACGGGTCAAGGGCCCATATTTGACACGTAATTGGCGGGTCTTTCACTCGAGGAGATCTCCTTCTTCTTAATGCAGAGACACATATTTTCTTTACCATTTTATTCAACCATGTGGTATTAGATGTTGTCCCATTGCTTGAAAGTCTACTGTCAAACACCGACAGTTTTCGGTCCAAACAACCATGCACTCACACCCATTTAATGCGAAGTCCCCATGCATATGCAATGCAATATGTCATTGCATGTTATATCATGTCAAATGTTATATCATGTCACATGCATAATGAATGCTACATGGACAACACAATCTACACCACTTACCGGGTGTCATGGACAATCACATCACCTGCATATGACTTCCATACATCATTTCATTCATGTCGATATATCATGGCATATATCAGCATTCACATGCAACATGTCATTCCATGTTCAAGCAACCACACACACAGTAAGCAGTAATGGCCATTCCTACTCTCGGCTCATCACATGTCATTATATTAGAATACACATTAACATCAACATATCCTCTTGGTAATAATGACACACTTTCAAACAAGTCATCTGATAAATGTCAAACAAACCATAGCAATGCAAACACGGGCCTCGAAGCAAGCCACAACAATCGTAAACCGGCCCCTAAAGCAAGCCACAACAATCACAAACTGGCCTTGAAATCTACCCCAAGCAAGCCATAACAGGCTACAATGATAGTCCCTGGGCTCACCTAGGCATTGCCCTCCTTCGCCTAGGCAAAGCCCTCCTTCGCTTAGAGGAACTAGAAACTCTTAAATTTATGTCCTCGGGCTCGCCTAGGCGAGTGCCCTCGCCTAAGCGAACATTCCCTTCGCCTAGGCGAAGAACCAATCTTCCTTGAGAAGACTTACACCTTCGCTTAGGTGAACGTCAAGAAACATCGAGCATAACCCGAAAAACCTATTTTTTTCTTCTCGACGGGCCATATGGCGAAAACCCTCTTTTCCTGGCCAAGAAGGAGAAATGGCTAAAGATAGGAAGAATCTGCTTACACTCTAAGAGCATAGTACGGGTAGGAAGCCTCTAAAAACCCGACAACCCGAATTTCCCAAATCCTCCTCTTTGATTTTGGTGAAATCCCTGCTACCAGGCACCGCGCATTGCCTCTAGTCGATGAGATGAACTTTTGTTCTTGGCCCAATGAAAACCGACTAACGGAACTTCGTAGATCTTGGAAGGAAGCCTTTGGCTCTCCTCTTTCCCTCTTCCTCTCTCTCTCTCTCTCTATCAAACCAGGAAATTGGGCTCTTTTTTCCCAAATTCCTCTTTTGTACTAACTTAAGTTTAAGTTGGATGTGTGGCCCACGTCGTGCCACGTGTCCACCTTCGTTCAAGTCTGATTTTTGGCCAGAAGCGATTTATTTCATCTCCGTTCAAGTTCAAATTATATCTCATGAACTTAAATCAAGTCATTTCCCAACTTCCAAGATTTTCGTAAACAATCTTTGACATAGGAAGTCTTTGGACACCCGTATCATGAAAAACATGAAAATTCAGTTGTCTTGAAATTCGAAATTAGTCGATAACTAATTTATAAGACCAAATCAATGATGAGTCTGACTGGTGTCGAATCTACCACAGGTTTTCCTTTGCTACTTCATTTGACAATTTACTATTTAGCCATTTTTTAGAAAAATTTGATTTTTCTCGGGTTTTACACTAACAGATGTGGAGTATATGCAAATGATGAAGACTGCAAATATGATGAAGCTAATGTTGAATCTGATGAAGATCTTGATGATGAATCTAATGGAGACTTAGATGTGCAAGTTGATGGACATGTATCATCCTTCCAGACTTTCAACCAAATTTTGGAGAATAAGCAAGGTACATATGTCTCTGCTCGTCTTGTGTTAAATATAACCCCAGTGTTGTGAGAACCAAATGATCATCTCTGTTCATTATCACTTACCTGCATCACCTCAATTTGAACATGTTCAAAACTTTGGTAATCTTATTTTCAAGTGATTGGACTCCATGGAGTGCAACATATTAAGGATACTTCCAGTGAAAATTTGTAGTTGACCAAGTTTTTAATTCCAAACCTGATTTGCAAGAGGCTGCAAAGATTTACTCAATTACAGCACACCAAGAGTTTGTGGTTATTGCATCCTCAAAAAATTGCTAGTTTTAAGATGTAAGAAAGCCGAAGAATGTTAATGTCCATGGAAACTGTGTGCCAAGCTTGTGAAAGACACTTGTTTATTTGTTATCAACAAATATAAAGGACCTCATACTTGTGTCAATCCTTACTTGAATCGGGACCATCATCAATTGGACTCAAACTTGGTTGCTGTTCATATCAAGGGAATTATTAAGGCACAATTCACATTGTCTATAGCTGCTATTCAAAGTAAAGTGTGATGGAAAGTAATTATGAAATCTCATATAAAAAGCGTTGGATGGAAAGCATAAATCATAGATTATTTGGTGACTTTTTCTCAATCATATCTGAAGGCGCACGTTTGTTCTTGGCCTTAGAGCAAAAGAAAAATCTTGGATGTTGTAATTTGGAAAACATTTTATAGTAATATGCCAAACACTGAGATATTTCAACGCGTTTTCTGGTCATTCAAGCCATCTATTGAAGGGTTCAAACATTATCATCTCGTACTGAGTATTGATGGTACACATTTGTATGAGAAGTTTAAAGGCACATTATTGATTGTTATGGGGTATTATAGAAATAATCAGTTGTTTCCATTAGCATTTGATATTATACAAGGCGAGAATATTGATAGTTGGGGATGGTTCTTGGCATGTATCAGAAACAGAGTAACTCAATGAACGGGGAGTAACTCAACGAACGGGGATTTGTGTTATATCTAACAGAAATCCAGGTATTATGGCAGCAATGAGCGATCCTCATCTTAGTTAGGCTGCATCATCTGCCTATCACAGGATTTGCATGAATCATCTTGCAAGTAATTTTATGACCTGCTTCAAAGATAAACTCTTGAAGAATTTGGTATCTTGATAGCTTTAAGCGACTACAATGCAAATTCAATAGGCATATGGCTACAATTGGGAAATATGGACACTTTCACATGATGGAGGTCGAAGATATGGAATAATGAAAACCAACATGTAGAGAATTGTTGAGTCGTTCTTAAAGGAGCTCGTAACTTACCAATCACCGCATTAGTTGATTGACCTTTTACGCATATGGTTACTTTGTTGCAAGAAGGGAGCAAGGTGCTAATATATTGGCATCGATGAGCAGCACATCCTTATGTTGTTGCCGGATTAAGGCCATGGTTAAGGAATTTGGATCAATGGAAATTTTTCTCTACGATCACATCCAGGGACGATTTCATATGAAGTCAAGGAATGGTCGAACACAGCGCCTCAACTTACATGACCAAAAATGCACATGTTGTAAGACATTGAAATATGGATTTCCATGTAGCCATATCATAGCATCATGTCATCATCGATGTGTTGATTTTCAATTATTTGTTCAAGGCTACTACACTACGTAGTCGTACTATGATACTTGTGCAAGCTTATTTCATCCCATATTATTGAAGAAATGTAGCATCTTTATGATGGTCCTACAATTGTACCTCATGAGTCAATGAAACGCATAGTCAATGGACGTCCTAAATCAACCCGTTTGCATAATAAAATGGGTGTTAGGAGAAGCTACTATCACGTGTGGAGTTGTGCAAGCAATAGGGTCACGTCTGATTAGTCTTGTAATAATAGAAATCAAGTTCAGTGAAAGATGTGCACTAACTCAATTTTTTTTTTTTTTTTTTTTTGTAAGGCAATTTGCATGTCATGTTTGTAGTTGCTTTGTATAAGACTTATGTACGAATGTGTATTTCTTAGATTTTAAAATACTTGTGTACCTTATGTAAGTAAATGATACATCATTGTTGTACGTGGTTTCTTTGTTCATTGCCTTAGTAATTAGTTATTTTATTCATGACTATGATTCTAGAATCTCAATGTTTTTTTTAATAATTATGCGAGATGAGGTTGCCATTATATAGGCGTTCCAGGCGGCTTCATGATGCAAATCCTTCAGATCCATCTGTATTGGTATTGTAGGATAGACACAGGTCGCACTTAGTAGATATGGAGGAGGTATGTATTTTATTAAATATCAAATACTATTACATATTGTAACATGTAATTCATATATAATCAATTATAAAATTGGTTTGTCGTTACTTAGCAGTTCAAGTACTCCACCTTGCCAGTGGATGAAGCCTTCATCGGCATGTGGAGGATGGATCCGTGTATTAGATCACGTCGTGATATCGCATTGGGGATTCTGGTATATCGCTTAGGCCACATCGCGATTGATTGGCCACTTATCGTGTCTCATCGAGGGTAAGCCACCTTGACACCTGTTTCATGTGCCGTCGAGATGACAATCACGTTACAGTGTTTTATGTCCTTAGGCTCGATATCCATGGACCCGGCGGTCACTGAAATGTGTGTTCGATGTGGCGAGTTTGTATGCGCGGAGCTGCTTCGTTTAATCACCCACCCACGGATGCGCCGGTCTCTATCTCTCGATTGGTTATGTGGCCAGTTATCCACCCGGCACGGCGCATGAGGTCACTTTGCGCTAGGTGCGGTTGGTTTCATCTTAGCGCTGATAGGATCCTGTTTGTTTACAGACAAGAAGGGAGTTCATGTGCATCTGTGCTTTTTCCCATTGCTACGAGATTTGATGCAAATTGCAACTTATAGTTGAAGATTGGTCTTGGTACTAGCAATTACATATCGGGAGTTATTGTCACGCGTTCGGATCAAACCGAGTTCGAGTGCGAGACCAAATGCGAGACTCTTTACACCTTTATCAGGCGTTTGTATATCAATTTTATAACTATTCAACGCATATCATATACAAAATTAAGGCTGGAACACCACCATAGTGGTGTTCTGATCCTGTCAGTGTGAGTCCATTTACATAGTCAAAAACTATGCATTCTTGATCGGAGAGCGCGGAACCTACGATGATGAACCCTATTCGTGTGTGGCGTGAGAATCGGAATATCTGTCTCTCCTTCTTTTGTACCTCTGATTAAAAACCACGTGCTAAGCTTTCGTGGTGACTCCTATAATATGCATATACACATTTATATTCAGTAGATAACAATAACGGTGTAATTTCATGCATTAAGTATAATGAGCTTATCTGATACTTATGCTTATAACGAGGTTTATGTATTAGGATCTCCTAGTAGGAGTTCTGAGAACTTATTCTTATTCAAAACTTATGCTTATAACGGCCCGATGTTTGTCGGATCTCCGTGGGAGTTACAGAGCTTATTCTTATTCGAACTTATGCTTAAACCGAGGCTGATGTTTATTAGTTCTATAGAGTTCTGACTATTCTTATTCGGAATACCGTAGGTGTCTGAATCGAACGATACACATTTGTTTACTCTTATTCATCGTTCAGATTATTTTCATATAACTATGGGAATACCTAGACTAGTGCTAATAAATGAGTAAGACACAGCACAATCAGTATCCGAAATTACTATACAGTACGGAAGTGTCGTAGAACAAAATAGGAGGGTGAACGCTGAGCGGAAGTGCCGTAGCACTATTCGAGAATAGGAAGTACTAATCGAGAATGCCAGAAGTACTAATCGGAGTGTCGTATTAGCACTAATCGAAGTCTGAAATTACTGTCCAGTGATGCTGCCAGCGTCGTGGCAGAAGATGTCGTGTCATTTAATACTTAGTCTTAGGCATTCCTCTGATTATATGTGACCGAAGCTTCCATCTTTAGTATTGAGGCATGAACTTTGCTCCCCATCGAACTTGTTATGCTTCCTCACGGTACATTTTTCATAATTTCATCATTTTCTATACTTCCGGTATCTGAATTTTAAGCCATCTGTGAATAACAAACACAGGGGCTGTAGGAGCCATCGGTACCACTTTGATCGGTCACCCGGAATGCACCACGGTCGGTTACGGAGGGCTGTACGATTACATGGGAGAGTTACGTTACCGTTTGCCTCTTTGCATCAATGCCGGTACCACTCAAAGAATCTTGGTACCGGTTTCGAATTGCCCGAAATTGCAGATTTCACCATTTTCATGCACTTTCGCCCCAGTATTCTTATTGTTCTTGCGTAGCTTAACGTGGAATCCTCGAGCAACTCCACTTGAAACACTTTTAAGTGGCTGAGGTCAAAGATTCATTGCCCAAGTTCTGAGCTACACAAAACCTTGGAGATTGTGAAGGATTCCATATCTACATATTATCAACTAGGGATTTTAACCCTGACTTCCCTTAAATCTAGAGTTGGATGTATTCTAACAAAACCTAGAAAAAGGGAACCAAATAAATGTTCAAATAAAACCTGGCAATTCATACTTTCAGTAGTTTTAGACAAATCTTACTATTCCATACCAAACTCCAAATATCCTTACAAAAGTCATGTATCCATACCTTTGCTTGATCACTCTGTTCTTATACTTCTTCTTCCTCTTCTTCTTCCCATTTTTCTTTCTTGTTTGGAGACCAAAAATAACTCATTTTTGGTCTCCCTCTTCTATTTATACTTAAACTTGCCTTTATTTGCTTTTTAGTCCTCCAACTTTTGACCATTTGTATTCCAATTTCCCATTATTTTATTTTGGCCTCTTATTTTATCATTTCATGTCTTTGATGGCCCTTTTTGACAAATTATACTTTTGTCCTTAAATCTTGTACAATTTTCGGGTTTCTAATTTTCCATGATTTCGCATTTACGAAAAATTCCATTTTCTACATGCAAAATACCCTAAACACTTTGACAACAACTAGGGTATATTTCGGGGTGTTACAGTTATGCCAAGCCATTTTGGATCGTTAACGCAATATTAGCAGTTGTATTACACTGTTACAGGTATCCATAACTTTATTTTATTACATACACATTCATATACACAACACATCATTAGTTTGCTTACTTTTGTTTATTTTTATTAACTGGTGGCAGGAGAGATTTCCGCGTGGGCCGACCGATTTTAGGCGACCCGGCCGACATATCCAGCACCTACAGTATTTCGTACCTTACATGATGGCGACGCGATATCATCGATGGAGACATAGCTAAAGTACATCCCACGATGGCTTCTTGGCTTAATAAAGCCAACTCTTCCATTGGGGTGTAGGTGGAGAGTACCTTTGACACGGGTGCATAACCCATCCGGTGTACTCCTCCTATACCGAAATCGGCTAAATGCATAGACTCTTAACCAGGTAATGATATATGTAAAAGTATATGGTTCTATAATAATTTCATTCATATGCTGCCCTACGTTATTGACGTCAAGTGTAAATGTGTAGGTTTTATGGTAGTCATACGTCGAAGAGTTGGTTGACCAGCTACCGGATGCTCCCCATTTTCTGATCGGGAGATATGAAATTGATGCTCTTAGCTTATATGTTTTGGAATTGTGAGTGTCATCGTCAGCGAGCCTGCGCTAATTTGAGCTGTCGGAGGAGATACCTCCATCGTGCTCTTATGAGCAACAGCTACATAGAGTGGGTGCACGTGGGAGAACTCAGAGAGATTGGGTGATGTATCATGCTCCATACATTGCCTTATGGGATACGCGAGCGGGCATGATCATCACTGCACCTCCTAAGGTGGGTATTATGGACTTCTATGATCCATATATGCAGTGGTATAAATGCGTATTACCGACATTTCATAGCCTACCACTCATGAAAGGATGATATGAGGTTTCATACTACAATCGGTACTACTCGGGTTTTGGTAAGTTACAGTCCTGTGTTTCTAAAGTGTTTTTCAAATTTCAATCAAAAGATTATATATTTATAATTGTCTGATTGGTTGTTTTAGATATCTGCCATGGCTGACATAGCTAGTCGCTCGCATGGGGCTACCACCGATTTGGTGTACGGTTTACATCATATCACTAGATCAATGTTACACCATATCGGAGAGGAGAGGAGCATCGTCGGCTATGATCAGGAGGAATCTACTTCACATGGACCATCATTTAGACCTCTTGTGTCATCACTCCGAATTATGTCTGACCCGTTCAGGTGAGAGGTAGAGGAGGATTGATATTGAGTCGTGATCGAGATCGTGGGTACACACAGACCGACATTACCTGCTATACCCCCACGTACTTACCCATCACGATCTCCATGCTTCCATACTTCTCCATACTTACCCATGCTAGATACTTTTTATACCCCACCCGGACTTACATCACCTTCCATTACCCACTAGACACGTACGCATCTTTACCATATGTGGTGTGTCGCTAGAGCGACCTCATGCGGTGGAATATCATATATCATCCTCACCCTTTATCATCCTACATTGTCTCCATCGATGAGACCATGGTTGACCTTATGTCGAAGTTGGGTACACTTCTGGCCTAGGCGACATGTATCGTAGTACTTCACATCCATTGACTCCCTCGACTCCGACCAGCGCCAGAGCTTTGTCAACTCTGTTTGAGATTGCACGAGACCCTATAGATCAACTAGCTATGTATTCTAGGCGTCATCCTAAGAGAAATATAAAGACTCCATCTTGTGAGACTCATTAATAAATGTTGATATTTGTATACAATTTTTATATGTGTATTGCAAATGATAATATACACAAGCTGGATCTGACTTGTTTAGTGTAAAAATAAAACTTACAAATATTTTAAAATAAAACTTGTAGGTTTATTTAGGATTTAAGGCTACCTTGGATGTGTCTGTTGTGAAAATTTAAAAATATTTTCAAATATGTGTTCGAATCCATTACTTGATGTAATTTATCCGATATTAAATATTTTCGTTTCAATAATTTTTGAATAAGTTGATGTATCCATTACTTGATGCAATTTATCTAATAGTAAATATTTTATTTTCAATAATTTTTAAATAAGTAGATGTACAAAAGAATAATAATAATTTTTTGGTAAATTACATCATATGTCGTTGTCCATGGCAGCGACAATTGAAGCTTCAAAAAAATTTTAAGCCATTGTCATGTATCCACGTAGCCCAGACGCACTAGTTTGGGCAATACTTTCAAACTAAAACTAATTTTGTAATTTTTTTTTAAAAGCCTATTTTAATCCAAAACTCCTTTTTTGTTTTTTTTTATACCTAGTAGGTTGAATTGATTTTATTCGTATTCCGAGATTTTGGTTCCTTAAAAACCATATTATATAAAGAACAATGTTGAATTAAGTAATACTATATCAACTTGTGGATTAATCAAAAGAGTCAACCATAGGGATGCTTCCACTTATTGGTAAAAACTATTAAAGATAACAATTTTCAAAATTTTCTTTTTTTTCTCTTTATGGGCTAAAATAGGTCATGATAAAACTAATCAACAAAAGTCGATCAACGATAAATCAATAATGGAGAAAAACAAATAAAGTAAGGCGACAACAAATTTTTCACCCAGAAAAACCTAAATCAATATTGTAAAAAACCACTAGACGCTTAAAACTTCTACTATCCTAGTAATAATAACGGGATACTCTAAAGTCTTATATAGTAATGAAACCAGAGGTTCACAACAACAAAAAAATCAAAAATATAATTTTTGGTGTTAAATCATGACGCTGATCAAGACAAAGTGGATTGCCCGAATAGATGTATAAATAGATCATAACATAATCAAGTCTTCTTGGGACCAGATATCATATAAAATCCATCATGTCAAATTTGAGGCAAAATCAACCATGTTCGACTTTTCATCTTCTTACAAAAGCACCAAAACCTAGACAAAGTAGTGTTAATATATGATTTTGTATAAGAGTGTTGTAATAAATTCTTAAGGATTATTGTGACATAGTCTCGGGTAATATTTTGAGTATGGTTGAAAGGGCTCGGTGGGGCTTCATTTTTTTTTTCATTTTGTTGTCCGATGCTACAGCCTCCTTCCTCAATTTTTTTAACTACTATTTAGACTTTTGTATATTTGTGGTCCCACCCACATGGGGTGGACCCTACACAACACAAATATACGAAGACTAGACAATTTTTTGTTCAAACAACATGAAAAATAAAAAATTTTATAATTTATTTCTAAAAAAACAGATTGTTTGTTATGATAATGCTCCACAAGATACTACATCAACCGGTAAGACACTATCATAAGTGGGGGGAGTTAACCCTTTTATGATATGCAGTGTGAAGATTGAAGTAATGTACGAAGTAGTAAGATAAAAGGTTAGGTGAAAGATTATGTACACACACAAAGGAGTTATAGATTGGTTACGCGATTCGGCAATTGTCTACGTCTACAGGGCTGAGCCCAGATGTAAGGTGTTTCACTATTTATCAATACGCATCCTATGTTGCACTTAAGTGAGACAAAACTTCCTCTTTCTCATAGTACTTCTCTAATTATTTCATAGAAGCTTATTGTAATAAGCTCCCTTATTTCCTGTACGCATCTAGGTTCATTGATGTCGATCACTCAGCAATCCCATGTGGAGTAAGTATACTACTCACATCAAGGTTTCGAGTGGTACCTACAGTTGCTCTTTCTCCAAATAACAACTCCTCTAAAAGACCTCCTACTTGTGTTCTTAATTGATGATCTGCAAAGGTCTCTTCTTTTCCTATTTAAGCATGAAGACGGGATCTTTTCATATTGGCTAAATCCGCAAACTTCCGAAGTCATTTTATATTTTACCATCACTAGTTGATTTCCTTCCTTATACATGGGACAACATGTTTTTCCTTTCCAACTAAGCTCCTATAGGTGAGATCTCCTACAGCTGATATTTCCATAATCTGAAATGATCACAATTCTTCCTTTTATACTTCTTTCCTCAATACGTAGAGAATAATATAAGATCTTCTAAATCTCTTGCCTAATTCGACAAAGACTCTTTCCAATGCAATTGATGTCTAGCTAGGTAAGGTCCACCTTTTTGTATTTTATCGACAAAAAGACATACCACGACTTTGATAAAGCGATAAGACATTCTTTGGCTACACTCGTCGACAAGTGAGGCACTTCATCATTTATTTTTGTCAAGCACTGCACTTGATAATGAAGTCTGTCAAACTAATTTGTATAAAAATGTTATATCATATCAATTTCTTAATTTTTATATTTTAATTCTATCCCTAAATTTCATAAGAAAATAAATTATCATATTTATTCCACATATTTAAATTTCCAAAAAAAAAAAAAATTGGCATATTTCGGTTATGGAATGACCTATAAAGTTTCCCTTTTTTTTTTGTCAAACCTGGTAAAAGGTGGAGTAAGAAGCCTCCCTATTATATTACTTAATAATAAATCTGCAAACTTTTTTTTTAACAAATATTTATTTTGGGGACAATTATGTATCAGGCTATTAAAATGAAAATAAATGTATAGTAGGTACAAAGGATATGAAATGCATTGTTCAGTATATGTGGAAAAAAAATAATTGTGTATCAAGAGCAAATCTAGTGACTTGACAAACTCTTCCCAAAAT
Organism: Tetrastigma voinierianum; assembly: GCA_016808115.1. NCBI lineage: Eukaryota > Viridiplantae > Streptophyta > Magnoliopsida > Vitales > Vitaceae > Tetrastigma > Tetrastigma voinierianum. The sequence goes on from JAEQBH010006791.1 coordinate 160,202, forward strand.
GCCTATCTTTACATTTCAGCTGGAATTTTAAAAAAAAAACATAACAAAAATTGAACCCAAAATCTACTAAACACCTTTCAAAAAAATTAGACCCCAAATCTACTCTCTCTCTCTCTCTCTCTCTCTCTCTCTCTCTCTCTCTCTCTCTCTCTCTCTCTCTCTCTCTCGTAACTCTCTGCCTTCCCTCTCTCTTAACTCCCTACATTTCTCTCTTGAGCCTAAAACAAAATGAAAAACCCCCTAAAAGCTTCCTCTTTCATCTTCCCCCTTCAACTGAAACTTTTCCCTTCCTTTATCTTCAACCTCTGTCTAACATAAAGGCGAAAAGAGAAAACTTTGAAGCTAATCACAATCCTTCCTTGTGTGGTTGACCCATCTTCATCTTCAAGTCGGAACCCTAGCGTGGTTGAAGGGCACTTCAAGTGGCGATCCATTTCCCTTCCATTTTAATGCAACTTAGCAACGCATTTTTTCTTATTTTGTGGTGTGATCATTATGTCGGAAGGATGTGCAATGGATTAAGCCAAAATAATATAGGGCTAAATTAGTCTTTCTTAGGCAAGGTAAGTGGAAAAAATATTTGTTGTATTTGGCGTGTTTCATTATGTGTTATCTTATTTTTGATGTTGTGGAAAAAATTAGTCATTTGTTATTCTTATTTGGTTGTAACACGTACCAATGTCTTTTGTTGTAGGGCTATTCATAACAACTTTCACATAATTTACAGCTTTGTAAGTACTTTAATGTGTCATTTGTTAACACCTACATGTTAGTATTATGTGATGTTATTTCGTTTGTTTTTTTTAATTTTCCTGAAAGTGAAGTTGTGATTGATTTGCATTAATTTTCATATTGTTTATAAATGTTTCCTCGATATACATTAAGATTTCCATATTGTTTTAAACAATAATAAAAAGTTAGGAACTAAGAAAAAAAGTCAATTCATTAAAGTTGTTATAATTTAGTGAGATGCATGTGATGAAGTACTAAGATAACATGTTATAGGTACTACTTGAATATACTGCAGGTACTACAATAATAGACATAAGTACTACCTTAATGGATAGTCTAATAATTAATTGCTCTCATACATACATGACCATTAAGTAGCTCTTAATTATTTGATTCCAACAAACCTATTTTGTAGGTGACTCCTTTATTGTGGTATTAAATATGTCATATAGACGTATTGATTACAATAAATAAAGAGTATGGTCTAATAGTAACACTATCTAGCATGAAGGATTTCTCATATGTTTGACTGTGTGACTAATGAACATTTAATTTGTAAATGTGTTAAATGAAAGGTATAACTTCGAAGAAAATGGAAAACGAAATGTTTTGTTATGTCTGTGAAGGTGGGAAAATTGTGAATAATATAAGGCGAGCGAGTTATTTACATTATGTGTGAATGTGCATATTTCATTTTGAGGAACTTGTTTCACTAACCCAGGTAGCGGCGGGTGATCAAATTCGGGTGAAATTGCACTACACATGTAAATTTGATCCATCAATGCTAGTATTGTTATGTTATGAGCAAGAATTGTTGAATATGTTCAAATTCAATGACATGTATTGTTGTTTGTATGTGTCTCCAAAAACCGATGTTACGGTTGATGTAATTGCATGTTCTAGGTATATTAATTTACATTCACTATAGTTACAAACATTGTCATACTATTTTGTAAAGCACATGTTTAACAATGACTAAAGTTTACTCATGTCTTGTTAACAAGTCCAGAACACACTATTCTCCACTTCTAATAATAAACACATTTATATTAATGGAAATTCAAATGTGAATAGAATTTTGCTTTGTTGTTGCTTATAATTTTGAAAGCGTTACTATCAATGCAAATCTGAATGTTAATTTGTCGATGGATATATCGAAAAATGCCCTAACATTAAATAATGAGGCATTTCAAAATGCAATCATGGGCAGTGGACAAACGTTTCTAAATGCTTCCGCATTCCGGGATGTTATGTACCTAATGTCTTTATGTAATAGGTTTCGATACTACTACAAAAGAAACAGCTATAAGCACATAACTATTACATGCACGGTTAATGGCTACCCTTTGAAAATAACTTGCCGCACAATGCGTACGTCAAATGTTGTCAAAGTGCACACATTTATAAATAACCATAGTCATACTGTAGATGATGTAGTTGCATCTCAACCATTTGTAAGATCTAACCGTGCCTCCGTGGTCATTAATAAGGTCATTCAATCTACTTCTGAGAACCAACCATGACATATTTGTAAAGACTTCATTAGAGAGCATGGCATGAGATTGAGTTCTTGTCAGTATAATGAATGAAAGGAAAAAATCAAGGATAGAATATATAGTTAGCGAGAATTTTTATAAGTTATTTGCCTTCGTTGTGAGCGAATTAGGAATGATCGGGCTCAATTGTGGAGTTGACATGCTCAAATGACGGCCATTTTGAACAACTTTTTATTGCACATGTCGTGTCTGTCAAAGGGTTTATAATGGGTTGTCGACCAATCATTTACATTGACTCATCTCACATGAGTGGGCCATACGATGGTGCCTTATTCTCTGCTACAATATATGATGCCAATGACAACATGCTCACATTAACATTCGAAGTTATGAGGTCAGAGAATTATGACAATTGATTGTGGTTTTTACAAAATGTAAAGAAAGTTGTTGGTGATAAGAAGGTTGTCATTATATTAGATAGGCATTCAGGTCTTCTTCGTAGTGTGGAATATTTGGATAAAGAGAACCATGCTTATTGCATTATCGTCCTTGAAGAAGACTTTCGTGGCTTTTAAATAAGCAAAATACAAAAGGGATGCAAGGGAATGAAAATGCCTTGAATGGTAGATAAATTGCTTATCTTCCAGATTGGATATTTTGATTATAATGCTCACATGTTTGAATTGCAAAAGTATAACGAGTCATTAACAACTTGGATTGAGCAAAATAAACCTAAGCATTGGGCCATGTCAAAATTCCCAACTCCTAGATGAGACAAAATGAAAACTAACCTTGCCGAGTCTTTTAATGCTTGGTTAAGAAATGAGTGTCATCATTCCATCTGTAGCTTCATCATTGAGCATATCACTAAGTTGAGGGTAATGCTTGTTAAGCATAAACAAGAATCCAACAATTGGAAAGGTACAATCGAGCCTAAAATAGATGAGAAAGTGAAGAATATTCTTTGCTAAAGGAGTGAGGTTTACTCGATCAACCCATTCATGGAGACCATCTCTGTTGTAGTTGTGGGTAATTCAATTTTGAATGTTGACATAGTGGAAATAACATGCACATGTCATCGTTGGCAAATGTCTGGTATACCCTGCGAGCATGCATGCACAGTTATACTCTTCATAGGCTAAAATGTTGCAAACTTCGTTAATGATATGTTCAAATTGCCCACACAACAATTGGTATAATCAAACATTTTTTGTGGTATAGAGACACATGACATGCCGAAGCTCAATGACGATGGGGTTGTTTGAGATGTCATACGGAATGTTTTCTTCTCTTTGAAGCCACCACGCACAAAAGGCTGTTTGGAAGACGGAAAAACATAGAATCCATATATCAAGATAAGCGAACCAATGTATTTTCGTTTGCCGTTTGGCGAGGACCTGATAGATAAACATCACGAAATCCATTGGCATGATTAATGTGTGTTTGAATATGCTATGTTGTTGTGAACCTATCTCATCATTTATTTTATGTATTAATTTGTGATAGGTTTTTTGATGTTATGTTTTGAACATTACAGAAGTTTGCTTAATTTGTCATTTGAATATGCTACGTTTTTAAATTTTTGGAATTGTTTTTAATTAGTAATTTGAATAAGTTGTTTTATATGTTAATGTTGTTATCATGAATGTTTGCATGCAATTACTAACCAAAAGAACAGTAGTATGGACGACTTCCAACGTAAGCGTAAACATTATCTTCTGCAAACAAGAAAAGAAGTAACATACAGTTTGCAAACAATGCATATTTAAAATGGAACTGTCCATTTATTGTTTATTAACAGACAGTTTGATTGTTGTTTTATTTGTACTTGTAGGTTAGGCTGCGAAAGTCATTTGTTCGTGAAATTCTTATCAATTGTCCAACAAATTGTCGGTTGAAAAGTTAGATGCAATTAGGGATGTCAAGTTTGGTGGATTATTACAGCTTGTCTGTAAGCATGGACGAAAATGTTGCGAAATATCGACGATATATCGTCGATATTTCGGGTGTCGAGCAAATCAGGCCACAATTTTTGCAAGCGAAAGTACGTTTTTGGAAAAAAATCGAAAAAAAATTAGGCTCCAGCCGTCGATATATCGATAAATTATCGATATATCCGACACAAATCCGACACAAAAATGAAGTCTTGAGAAAAATTTAAAAAAAACACCAAAACTGTCGATATATCAGCAGCTTTTTCATAAACAAGGCATAAGTCAGTCAATAGTGTTTTTGGCACCAGTACTGGATTTTATTTACTTCCAGAAAAGGAAACGAAAGAAGCTTTGGACTAATGACCAAAACTTCAGCTATGGACTAATTACCAAAACTTCTGTAATCAATACTTCACTCTATTGAAATAAAAAGATTTTAGCGAAATTCGATCGGTTACATGGCATCTACAATGTATCTATATTCCTGAAACAGTATTTCAACAATGACCATTAATTCTTTTTTCTTGATTAGCAAATAATCCACCCGAGATATTTTTGTTAACTTTTTATATATCGATATTCATGTAAAATATCATAGTATATCTCCAATATATCGATATATCCGTAAAATCAGTGTCGATATATCGTCGAAACCCGATATTTTTAACAGCATGCAGCCAGGAGTTACATTTATGAGCTCACGTAGCATAGCGTAAACATTATCTTAACCACGAGAAAGAGTTACATCACAGGTTTACCGTAATGCATAGGTAAAATGGAATTGTCCATTTATTGTTTATTAACATATAGTTTGATTGTTGTTTTGTTTGTACTTGTAGGTTAGGCTACCCAAAAGTCGTTGTTTGGAGCAAGAAATTCTTGTCAACTGTCCAAAAAATTGTCAATTGAAAAGTTAGATGCAATTAGGGATGTCGGGTTTGGTAGATTATTACAGCTTGCACATGGAGCTCTGCCATGAGCTCTGTCAGCATAAAGTGTAAGCATTATCTTCCTGAGCAAGAAAGAAGTAACATACAGTTTGCAAACAATGCATGTTTAAAATGGAACTGTCCATTTATTGTTTATTAACATAGAGTTTGATTGTTGTTCTGTTTGTACTTGTGGGTTAGGCTACCCAAAAGTCGTTGTTCGGGCAAGAAATTCTTGTCAACTGTCTAACAAATTATCGGCTGAAAAGTTAGATGCAATTAGGGATGTCGAGTTTGGTGGATTATTACAGCTTGCCTATAAGGAGCTCTGTTTTGAGCTTTGTAAATGCAATATTGCACACTACGATGTCGCATATCAACGCATGAAAATAGAGGGATATCATATTCTTCGTATCACTATAAATGATGTGCAGGATGTTATGGGCATCTCATGCACCGGAGTATGTAGAGAGTCATGAACCTGTAAATGTAGAGAGTCATAAGGTTGAAAATGTGGAAGCGATGAGAGTGCAAATGTAGAGACATGAGCACAAAATGTAGAGCTGAGAATGTAAGAGAGCCATGAGCCTATAAAGGTAGAGAACCATGAGGTTGAAAATGTAGAGAGTTTTGAGCTTGCAAATGTAGAGAGACATGTTCCTGAAAATGTAGAGCATGAGAATGTAGAGAGTCATATGCCTGTAAATGTAGAGAGCCATGAAATTTTGAAAATGTAGAAGTTATGTTAAGACCCAGGCAACTAATGACTAACACCAACCAAAGACTATTCGGTCCCGAACACTTGGCGCAAAAAACTTGTTCAAACTCAGATGCAAAATATGTTTTTACGCCTTGTAGCCAAATGCTTCATTTGAAAATTAGTTTGGTCTAGGTCACTACAAGTATAGTCCCTTCTAAGTAATACCAATGAATTTTAAGTTGGATATCATTCCCACGATGATCGATTGAAAATTTTGCTCACTACTAAGATCCCTTACTATTTGAATTTCCAAATTATCAGGGTAGATTTATCTTCTTAGGTAAAATGAAATCAAAATTTAATGAAATTTCTAAAATACATGATTAGAGAGTTCATTGGACTGAAATACAATGGAAGAAAAATAGTGTTGTGACCATCACTTTGCGAGTTCCAAATAAGATAAAGTAATGAATATGAAACTTGGAATTGTCCAAGAGCAAACTAGTGTAGAAATGGATTTCTCCTAACTCTACACATTTCACTATCCAGCTTACCACACTTTTATCTCTAGACAGTGGGTTTGAAAAGCTACTTGTAGGATTTATTCCTCTTTTTAAAAAATCGGCTATTTTCCTTCTCAGTGCCAGCCATTTCTTAGGGTTGAAATTGCTTACCCCATGGACGAGGATTGCTGGCCATTTCAAAATAAAGGTATTTTAGCCATCAATTAGACAATAACTTCCTCTTCCCTTGATTAGAATCTCAGCTAACACTGGGTTGAAGTCATAAGTTGCTAGATCAGTGAGTAGATCTTATGCCTCGGGCATACACTCCTGTTGTCACCCATGAAGGAGCCTTGAAAGCGGAGGCTAGATCATCACTAGTGATATATCAAAGTAATCCCAAAAGTGAATTAGTTCAAATAATATTAGTATAATTTTACCCACAAGTTACTGCTCATTACTCTCAAGTGGTCTCAACTTTGTGTCACTTAGAGGATTCACAGAAATCGAACAATGATCTGACTCTTTCTAGGTACCAAACAACGATGTTGAACAACTCAATGTAGAATTAATCTTTGATTTAAAGTACTCCAATTTTCTTAACCAGACAGCATTAGTAATACAAAAGAATAACTGACAAAATATTCTTCGGAGAAAGCAGCCTTTGAATACGGATCACAAATTCTGATGACTAGTTGATCAAACAAATTCATTTTAGATTCTGTGATGAAAATGAGTTCCCGAGAATAATTTCAGTTTCATTTAAATTCAGACATAAATGAAACCCAATTTTCATGAATACCAGCTTTGAATTCCAGTTTAGATCACTGCTCTAATCCTAAATTGAAACTGAATCTAGAAACAACTAAAGGAAAAAAAGTAAAAATAAAATTAAAAAAATAAAGAAAAATATATACAATGAGACTTCCAGCTATCCCCGAAAAGCAAAAGATTTTATGAAGTGGATTGGAAGGCTACTTACCTACTCCCCAAGAGCTTCTATTTATAGGCTCGGGTCTTAGGCCCTAAAAACAATGTGAGAATCACACACTTCGAAAAACCCAAAATTATTACCCTAGCTGCTGTTGTCGGGGTGATATCGTGATGATGTCGTGACATTGGGGTTGTTAATGTCATGGGTTGTAGATGATGTCACGACATCAAAATCTGTTTGGCAATTCTCAGTTTCCAGTGATGTGTCCATGTCGTGATGATGTCGCGACATAGAAATGCATTATTGTAGATTAATTACGATGTTTACCTTAACGCCATTCTTGTGATGCGACATTTAGTTGATGTTCTGCGACATTGTTGTGATCATCCGCGACTGCAATTGGCCGATGCCCGCTAGCGTACGCCGCGCCGCGATGTCGCGACATTACCGATCTAATGTTGCAACATTGGTCATTTAAGTTCACTGTGATCATCTCTAGCTGATGTCGAGACATTGTTGTGATGTCGCGACCTCATATCTTGTTATTTTGAAGTCATGTACCAATGTCGTATTTGATGCCGTGACATTTATTCGATGTCGCAAACATTGTCGCGTTTCACTATCAAGCTACTTTGATATGATGTCGCGACATTGACATGTTGATCACTTGTTGATGTTGCGACATTACCTCTGTTGGTATGATCTATTAAGATGATGTTGCAACATCTCTGCTTCCATGTCACGACATTGAATCTTGTTGCTCTAAAGTACTCTAGCAATGTTTTTATGTGATGTTGCGACATTTGTTCTATGTCGAGACATTTGAAACGTCTCATTACTCAAGTTGCTTTGATTGAATGCATGACGTGGTGTCGATGTCCATGACATTGGATGTTTAGGTCTCCAGTGTTCAAGCTTTGGCTAATGTATGACATTTTTTTGTCCAGATGTCTGGCGACATTCAAACGATTTAGTCTTTTCCTCTGCAAGCAATGTCGTAGCCATGTTGTTATGATGTCGCGACAATAGATGGCTGCTATAATTTGACTGCTGGAGTTGTTTATGATGTCACGACATTGTTATATCTTTGTTTTCCCTTCTTCAGCTGATGTCGTGACATAGCCATAGTTTCAATACTTTCTCCACATAATGTTGCATCATTGAAACCTGCTAAAGCAATGTCGCAACATTGGTCTTTTCTTTGCACCATGTTGATTTCTGCTCCTTTTTATGTTGAATTATGCTTATTTTCTTTAAGTTTCTGCAAAACAGAAGATTTGGGTGAACTCCATAGTGCGCATTAAATTGTTTCACAAACTGAAATATACTCGAAAAATGGAATTAAAAATATATGAGTTTTAAACTCATCACTATAACCTTGCAAATATAGAAATACATGAGCCTGAAAATGTAGAGTCTGAGGATATAAAGAGCCATGAGCTTGTAAACGTAGAGAGCCATAAGCCTGAAAATGTAGAGAGCTATAAGCCTGCAAATGTTGAGAGCTATGAGCCTACAAATGTTAGAAACAATGATCAGAAAAAGTTTCATGCAATGCGAAAATTGTATTTGTTAGACTTGATCTTGGTGAGAATATAATAAGGAAACCCCATGCAATTTGATGAGGAGGAAGATGAGGAGAAACCCCCGATTAAGAAAATCACGGGAAATACAAGCATAGTGAAGGCGATAAAGAGAGCTGCAACATGTAAATCACCTTTTATCAATTATTGTGCGCAAAAGTATCATAAGATTCCCATTTACCAAGAGTTTGCTGACAGTTACACTATTTTTAAGTTGGTGATCCTAGGTAATGTCTTACTACAACCCACTTAAGTAAAATACATATGTACTAACAAAACAATTTATTTTTATGTAACAATAAGGCACTATGTTAGATGTGTGGTATGTTTGTCACACGGGATGAGATGGTGTGTGTACAAGGCAAAATTGGATCAACAGTCAGGTATTTCTCATATGATGATAGTTTAGATAGTATTACAATGTATTCGTAAAGGTTTTCTCACTGTCATGTCTTTTAATGTAGGTAATTACAATGTTTTGTTGGGTCTTAAATGTAGAACATGGAGCAAATTGTGCACATCACTATTTCGATTCAAGATTCTCAGTGAATCTTACCAATATCTCTAGAAAGGCTAAGAAGAATACGTTGCTTCATCGCAGCATAACCTATCGACTCCTTAATCATCAATGTTATTAAATCATTAACGTTTGACATGGTATAATATCATACTTAATTTCCTATATGTCATATGTTTGTAGATATCATGTCTTACTCTCGTTTATGCTAAATTGTATTTGTAATTATTTTTAACGGTATGCTTCCAAAATCATTGGCATTTCTGTCATAAACCCCTGCAGTACTCGTGTTGAGATATTGTCCTCGTTGTCACTGTCCCATGACAACAACATACTCTCATCTTCCAAAATAGTGTAATATGCCTTGAGCCAGTGCTTGAAGGCCCATGGAGTGCAACTTGACATCACAAAATATGAGCATGTCTACCCCGATGTGGTGCAACAACAAAATGAGTAAATTTTTTCCCCGTTCAATGCACATTTACTAGTTATTAAAGATTAAATTAACCATCACATAAGAAAATAATTATTTCATGTGTATAGGTGTGATTGTGGAGTGTATGTGCTCAACTATATGGAGTTATGGAATGGGACACCTTGCACTTAGATCTATTGCTACGTTTTGTGCCTTATACTCATGTACCCCTGTAAATTCATTAAGATATTTCCTTATTGATATACACATGTTACCGTCTTCTATTATAGGATAAATTGGATTTAAGGGATAAAACATATGGTTTGGTAATGCATTAGAAATCTTTGAATGGGATGAATTCACGCTATAACATCAGACTCCGATGGATGTTGTTTCGTTAACAAGGCGATCTCATTGGATATAGTTTGCTCATTAATTAGGACAACTTTTGACTTTAAACATTTTTTGATCAATTTATACATATTGAGATGTATTTAGACAAGCATTGACTAAGATACTTGTTAGTTATTTTTTTAATATTACTTTTAACTAAGACGCTTGTTATGCTAGAAGTATGATTGACATCAATGTCTTTAGCCTAACACAAATTAGTAATATATTTACACCTTTTTTTTTTGCCATCATAATGCTTCTTGTAATAAGATGTGAACTAATGTGATCTTTAATCTAGGAATATAATTGGATTATTGAGGTCATTTAATTTTATTAATAGGGGGAGAAACATCCATGAGCCAAATTAAAATGAAATCAACACAAGTTATTTACAACAGTAGGTACTACTCTAACATATGGTGGGTACTATCTTAATACATTGTAGGTACGATATTTTTCATCCTAAGTATTACCATTTAATGGTCACGTAATCCTTTTTACCTGCTTATTCCATGATTGTTTACTCTTCTTATGAGCTTAGTGTTGAACCATAACTTAATAACCATAATATTTTTTTGATCCATTATTAGTACATAGTTCTTGAGATACAAAAATCAGCATTTAACTAAAGTTGGTATCTCATAACAAAATTCTATGCATTTGAGAGGCTCACTTCGTACCATCACATTTTCACCAAGCTTATATATGTTTAAGTGCAACAAACAAGCAAGTGGTTACAAAAAACACAGTAATAAACTTTATTTTGAACATCTTGTTTTAACCTTTCAATTTGTGCATCTCCTTAATCTTCTTTTTCAACATTTTGTTTTCCCCCTTCAGTTCGTTGATTACCGCTTTTGCTATAGCACACATCTCAAGATCATACCACAAAAAGTAATTACGAGTTCACAAATGCACCTTAAACAAAACCAACGAAGATCAAAATCATTAATCTCATTCAATTCACATCTCACAAAGTTTGTAGCACCTCACTTACTCGAAAATTTAGACAGGAGTAAAATCGCCTCCTAGGATTCATCACTGTCCATGTAGTCCACATGGATGCTCTCAACCCGTAATCGCACAAGACTGGGTCTTTGTCGCTATCATCGTCAATGAAGCGTTTTCTCATAGAGAATGAAGATGCAAAAGAACTCACAATCATGAAGATAATACAATTGAGAAAGTGTTGTGTACTACATATTAGCCATGCAAGATGGGGTAAAAAGGGTTTTTAGAGAGAGTTCGATTAATGTAGTACCTAATAATATTAAGGCAATACGTGCAATATATTAAGCTTGTACCCACATTATATTAAAGTAGTACCTAAGCAAATGAGTATTGAAAAATAGGATTTCAGTCTGTTTTAAGCTACACACAGTTTCAAATAACACATAAACGTTATTACATATAGCAGGTGACTTTGGAGTGATATGCTTAATTTTGTTCTACATTCATGGGTTGACTATAGCTCAGCATTTTATGGAAGTAAAATGGATAGGCTGATTATTGGTCAAGAAATATGGGTAAAAAGGGTTTAAGGACATAACATTAAGGTAGTACTTAAAATCATTAAGGTAGTACCTGAAGTATATTGTTGTAGTACCTATATTTTGTTAGATAGTGCTTACACATAAATGAGACTATTCGAGGGGGACAAACATTACACAGAAACGAAAGTCAGAGATCAGATTAATCTTCACAATATCAATTTTATTTCTGAAACACACACCATCCAAAGCAAAAAATCAAAATTTCCAGAAACAGAGACACAAATTGCACACTTTTCCCCTTACCTATGGTACGGAGTAGCAAAACCTACGATGATTGCGATTGTATGTCAAAGGTAGGGCTTCAACATGTAAGGGGAAGATGACGATTTGAGAGAGCAAGATGAAGCTTTTAGGGCTTTTTTCCTCTCGCCTTTACAATCGAGAGAGAAATGGAGTTAAGAGAGAGGAAAGTTAGGGAGTTATGAAAGAGCAAGGGAGGAGTTAGGAGAGGAAAGGGAGGGATTCTGAGAAAAAGAGAGAAGAGGAAGAAAGGGGGAGTTAAGAGATAAGGGAATAAGAGAGAGAAAGAGATAGCTGATTTTGGATTCAATTTTTTTTTTTTTAAAGTCCAACTGCAATGTGAAGAGGGGTATTTTGGGAAGAGTTTGTCCGGTCACTAGATTTGTTCCTAATACACAATTATTATTTTATATATCTTGGCATTTCATATTCTTTGTATCTACTTTACATTTATTTTCATTTTAATAGCATGATACATAATTGTCCCTTTATTAGGGAATTTTTACAATTTTTTTTTTACTTCTATTCACTTTTACATATTAAGTTTTATATTCACTTTTACATATTAGATTATATGATTCGATGATAGGTTATCCCGTGTAGTCATCCTATCCCTTTATATTTATTCCATGGATATTAATTTAGTAAAAAATTGGCGATATTTTGATTATTAAATGCCTATGAAATTTTCCCCTTTTTTCTTGTCATAATTTAATAGTTGAACCTCTCAAAATTTTGGCTATTGGGGGATTTGAACAAAGTCGAAGGTGGGTAATGAAACCTCTCTAATATATTACTTAATAATAAATTTACAATTTTAATTTTTTAAACAACTATTTATTTTATTGAAATTTTGTTGACAAATCATTTTTTTTTTATTTCTATTCACTTTTATATATCATGTTGTATTACTTTGTTTTATAAGTTGATCCTTGAACCCCCTGTGTGCTCATTCTATCCCGCTATATGATATAAAATCTTTGTTATATATTTATATATTAGTTAAATTTATTGAATAAATTTAACTTGATTAAATATAATTTACATTAAATATTTCATTTATTTCATTAATCGTTTTCTTAAAAAAATACTATCACTTTATTTTTTTCATATTAATATTTTTTTATTTTTAACAAATAAATATATTTTACAATTTCAAGTGTAAAATCGACATATTTTATAAATACCATGGATTTTAATTGAAAAACAAATTGGCATATTTTGATTATCAGATGACCTATGAAATTTCCCAATTTTTTTGGTCAAAACTGACGGTCAAACCTCCCAAAGTGGTGCATAATAAACCTCTATTAAGTATATTATTAATAATAAATTTGTAAAGTTTATTTTCTTAATAACTATTTATTTTATTGAAAATTTGTTGCAAATTTATTTATTTTTATTTCTATTAACTTTTATATATTAAATTGTATTATTACGTTATTACGAGGATTCAATCCTTGTTCAAGGATTCGATTATTGGTTATCTCTTTTGTATATCTCATCCTTTATATTTATTCATGAATATAAATTTCAAAATAAAGTGACGATATTTCCAATTATAGAATGGCCTATGAAATTTTATGATTTTTATTTAATGGCCTGCACATATTTAGGCGTAGAAAATCTCACAGTCTCGTTGACGTTTCCTAAACCCGAAACCTTTGATTTCTCGAACTTCTCACTCAAATCTTAAATGAAAACTCTGATTTAAGATTCCTTGATCACCACTGTGAGTGCTCCAACTTTAAATCTTGGTCAAACCGAGACGATCGCTGGCTCGTAATCTTAGAGAAAAGATAGAACCCCTTTTTCCCTCTCTCTCTCCTCTCCTATCCTTTTCTTTGTTTTTCCCTTCTTTTCTCCTTTTTCCTTTCCTTTTTGTTTTCTTTTTCTCTTTTTTTTTTTAACTTAACTTATTTTAAGTTAAGTTTGATATGTGGCTCTCATGATGCCACGTGTCACGCGATCCTCGCTCGGATCCATTCATATCCCGAAAAACGATTTATTTTGGATTGGGTTCAAGTTACATTTATTTTAAATATGAAGCTTACTTCAGAAGTCATTTTAACTTGAGATTTTGAAAAAATCTCATCACGAAGTCGGTAACTCACCACCGAGTGTAAAAAATTCTACTATCTCATAATTACAAAAAACTGCAGATTGCTAGAAATGAATTGATAACGCCGCAATGCGTTTCGTCATCTAGGATCTAGATAATTTTCGAAACCTATGAATTGAAATGATTTTATTATTTTTACCATTTTCAAAAAATTAAATTTTCTGGTTTTACAATTAATTTTTACTATAGTAATTTAAGTTTTATTGGAAAAGTGTCATTAAATTATTAAATTATTTTAATAAATTATTCTTAAACAATTGATTTTCCCTACTCTATCGTTTAATTATTAAAATCAATAAGACTTATATTAATATAAAAATTAATAATTTCTTAATAATAATATTGTTGATATTTTTAAGAACATTTCATTTTTCTTCCCTAAAACTAATAAGATTTATGTTTCTAATTTTTTTTTCTGGAACGATTTTCTAGTGATTGTATTTGAACCTCTATTCACTAATTATTTACATTAGCATTTCATAATTATATTTAAATGACATTGATTGATTATGAAATTATAATTTTAAAAATTTTCAAATTATAATTATTTGTTACTATTATTATATATTTCTTAATCCAAAAATTTTGTTTCTTATATTTGCTTTCTCTAGGTCATGAAACGATAATACCAATGGTCTATTAGCATTAAAATTGCATTTTTACATTACTATGAGATATAAATATTTTTCAGTGATTTATTTGATATTACAATTATTGATTTTGGATAAAAGAAATAATTAGAGAAAACATAAAAATAAAATGATATACAGCAATTTTCATGACTTTCTATGTCAGTATATGCTAATACATCTTTCATAGTTATTTTATATAAAAGGGTGTAATAAGTTCCACAACCATATAGAAAGTATATGAAAGGGAAAATGGTTGATATAAATTATTTATGAATGAGAATGAAATGCTCTTTCTTTTTTAGGATATTGGAGGTTAAATCAAACTTTTTACCTGCTAATGCACCAAAAGGGACTATGTATGATCTCCATAATAAATCATAAAACCATAAACTCACATAACTGTTTATGTGATTCTCTTGGCCCTAAGACCAGAATCTATCAACAAATCCAGTCTCTCCAAGTTTGCTTCTTGATCATGTTGTTGGGCAAAATCCTGGGAACCATAAACTACCTGTAGAAAAGCAGTGTTAATTAATGGCTCTTCTTAGAGATCCTTTGTAGTTCAAGAGCATGAATTTCACCTTCTTCATAAAACCCATTATTGTACGACCAATAGCTAAGTCAAATAATTTGAGTTTTATATTAATTATTTATTAATGAAGTGCTTTTTAAGATATTGGAGTTAAAGAAGTTTTTTTCATGTAAGTTGAAAATATTTAGTAATGAATTGATTTTTGGTTTATTTTATTTTTAGTTATAAAAAATCAAATTCAAATATACTAAAAATTAAATATGTTTTATTCTGTATAACTTTATTTTAGCTTTTTATTTTTCATGTTGGCAGATGAGTAGAAACTTAAAACAAGTCATCAAGCATAATCTTAAATTTTATTTTGATAAGCTTAATTTTCAAAATTATTTTAAAATTTTCAATAATTAAAACAAAATTTACAACCATACCTATTATAAAACTTATTGTTTCTATTAAATTTATTTTTTAATTAATCATCTTCATTCTTAACACTTAGATTGAAATAAACTCTATTTAAATGTAAAATATATGTTACCTTTAAATTATAAAATGTTGGTGCTGATTGGAAGAAAGATCAAACAAAAAACACAAGAGAAAGAAGAGTTTCTTGAAACCCAATCTTTATTAGGTCTAAACTTTAGACAAACACCTTTTGGTTTTGACAATGAGAAATATTGCAGACTTCTTGCTTTTTGGGTTTCATATTTATGCTAATCTGTCTATAGATCATCGAAGAAGAAAGAAGTGTGATTGTTATTATTTGGCGAAGAGTGAAAGCGTGTGAAGAAGAAACAGAGGCGTGGAAGAAGAAAAATAAGAAAAGAAGAGGAGGACGTGCAGCGGGAGTCTACTAGGGTTAGGGTTTATTAGATGAAGGGTTTAAATGCCTTTAAATTTGAGGTGTAGTTTTGTACATACAACGTCGGCGGTTTTTCCATTGTTCGAGATCTGGGCCGGTGTGTTTCTGAAAAAAA
Organism: Tetrastigma voinierianum; assembly: GCA_016808115.1. Classification (NCBI taxonomy): domain Eukaryota; kingdom Viridiplantae; phylum Streptophyta; class Magnoliopsida; order Vitales; family Vitaceae; genus Tetrastigma; species Tetrastigma voinierianum. The sequence goes on from JAEQBH010006791.1 coordinate 176,391, forward strand.
TTGAACGATTAGAACGATTTTAGGCTTTCCATACTAAATCAGTCCCAATAAGGGCCCAGGGCAGGCGTTAGTCGAGTTCGAGGATGAAATTATCAACCCTATCAGCTTCCTATAAGTCCCTTTAACTAGATCCATTTATGCTTTGATTCTTTAGCTATGTCGACCTTTAGACCATCTCCAATAGTGGAGTAAAAAGCTAAATATAGATGTTAAATTAAAAAAAAAATCAGCTCTAGCATGGAGCAATAATAGCAACAAAAGTATTGCTAGTGAATAGTTTCTAGCAATATTTACCCAAATATTGCTAAAGCTGACGGCGCGATAAGTGTTGAATGATGAAAATTTTCGTTTGCCTTAATGACAAAATTTATAATGTAATAGGTGATATAAATGAAAGAGTAGTGCGTGATGTAATTATTAAGAAAGATAAAGGGTAAAGTTAAAATAGATTTATGATAGATGAAACTTTAGATTTTCATTGTTGGAGATGCTCTAACTAAAACTTTAGCTAAATCTCAAAATGTGACTTTTGGGAGCAAAAATATAGCTTTAGATACTTCAATTTTTAGATGACTGCTAGAGATGTTCTTGTAGTGGAAAAGAGACTCTTTGTTAGTACTTTGTTAATATAGGAAAAACAAGAAATCCCAAATTGAAAATAGTAAGCCATTTAGTGCATATAAATAATAAAGTATTTGCAGTACAAATTAATAAAAGGTAGTGGACCAATTTCCTATGCATCATATAGGGGATTATGAGGAATTGTGTAAGTCTTGATGGGCATTTAGGCATCTTGGGCTTTGAAATTAATAATTATTTGTAGAGTGAGTGAGTAGTAATTTCAAATTTAATAAACAGTTGTCGACTTTTAATTAAACAGTTATGTCAGTTTATTTAAATAGTCATGTCTATTCCGACAAGGTCATGCATGTTTAAATTAAAAGTCATATCTATTTAATTAAATAGTCATATCTATTTAATTAAATGGTCATGTCATCTATTTATAAAATATATTTTTCAATATTAATAAAAAAAAAAACAAACTAACTCATAAGAAGTGGGCAATTTTTTAAGACATTTCTAAGAAAGTTTTGAGGTTTTGTTGTCACAGGTAGTTTCGAATAGAAACAATATTACACTCAAGATAGTGTATCTCTAGCCTCAAAACCAATTTGATTATTCTCTCTCACAAAAATTTTAACAATTTGAGTGTAATATTTCTTAATATTAAAGATGGAGAGTAATTGAGGTTACGTCATCAAATTTGTTTAGTGTCCCTGAGACTAACGAGACTAAATTGTTTTGATGGTTGAGCTTTACAAGATGGAAAGACAAGATGACTTTCCTTCTTACAACTAGCAAAAAGTGTTCTACGTTTTGAGTGAAGATTTGGCGGTCATTCTGGTCCAACTCGATGAATCAAAAAGGCATAAAGAAGGAGAGGGAAGAAAGAAGAAGATGGTGGTATGTCGTGGGCATGATGCAGATTCTCTAACATATAAAGTTTGTATAATCTACATTCAATGCGAAATCACGAGGAGATTTAAAAACTGACATTGGAAAGCGAAATATAAGAATGAAGAAAGTCTTGACAAATTTCTTGCTATGAATTATTTTGATTTCAAATTGTCTGATAATCAGCCAGTCATGGATCAAATTCATGAACTACAAATATTAGTTTCCAGATTAAGAGATTTAGACACGGTTGTTCCTGATTCATTACAAATAGGAGCAATTCTTTCAAAATTGCCTCCTTCTTGGAATGAATACAGGAAGCGAGTTCTGCATAGCCCACAAAGTTTCACCATAGAGGAATTTCAAACTCATCTGCAAATCGAATCAGAAAATCGATTGCTTGATGCAAAATTATTTTTGAAAACCAATATGAATCCAAAGGAAACCTCTCAAGTGAATGCTGTGGGAAGTAATTCTAGAAACAAATCTGGAAAAACTCAAAATAATCTTAAAGTTCAGAAAAATGGTGGAATTATGAAGACCAAGAAGAAGAATAGGATCCGCTTCCATTGTGGAAAGAAGGGTCACTACATTAAAGAATGTAGATTCAGACTTGCTGAAAAGGGCAACACTTCTGGAAATTCAAATCATGCAAACATGGTTGAAAAAGAAGAGAAGGAACTAGTTGCTATGGTGAAATAATTAAACATGGCTATTGCACCCACAATCTCATATTGGTTCCTTGATTCTGGTGCCACGGTGCATGTATGTAATGACAAAGCACTATTTTCTTCATATAATGAATTGGAAACACCAGAGGAAGTACTCATGGGAAATCATGATTACGCCATGGTCTAGGAAAGGAACCTAGTGTGCATGTCGATGTGCAAAGGGGATTTTAGATTATTTTAAGTCGATAAAGTTGTTATATCAAAAAATGGTGTATTTGTAGGAAGGGATATTCCCTTGATGGCATGTTCAAACTTAGCATTGATGAATTAAACTTGTTATGTTTATATTGTTGAGTCATCTGATTTATAGCATGCTAGAGTTAGGACATTTAAATTATGGAATGCTTAAATTTATGGTATCAATGACTATATTATGTGCGACAAGATTATAAAGATAAATGTGAAACATGTGTTCAACTAAAATAACAAGAAAATCATTTCCAAGTGTAGAGCGTAAAACACAGTGTTAAATTAATTCATTCTGATATTTGTGGATTAAATGGAAGATTAACAAGAGGTGGTAAAAGATATTTCATCACATTTATAGATTATTTCTCTATATTTACATATGTGTATTTGTTAAGAACTAAAGATGAAGCTTTTGACAAATTTAAAGTTTAAATCTATTATTTGAGAATCAAAAGGAAAGAGAAAATCAAAGCAATTAAGTAGCAGAGGTGGTGAATATTTCTCTATAGAATTTGACAATTTTTGTGAAGAACATGGAATAATTCATCAAAAATACGCTCAGAAACTACACCCAAACAAAATGGACTAGCGAAAGAAAAAATAGGACAGTGGATATGGTAAATGCAATGATTTTACAAATGGTGTCATACAACCTATGGGGTGAAGCTTTGCTCATAACTAGTCATTATAATAGGGTAGCTTATAAGAAAGACTCATATATCACCATATGAAGTGCGGAATGGAAAAACCCAATCTAAAATATTTTAAAGTATGAGGGTGTGTAGAACATAAAGTTCAGTTCTCAAATATTTAAACTAGGACCTAGAGGAATTAAAAGTGTTTTTGTTGGCTATGCACAATTCCAAAGCATATAGACTTCTTAATAGTCTAATATTGTGTGTAAATCAGTTCATGTAGAAATTCTTTGAAAATAAATTTTTTATATGATCATGTGTGCATGAATCGAGAAATTGATGTTGATCAAAATATATCTAATGACAATGACCACTGCTTGATAGAAATAAGAGGAAGAAATTGATGAATCATTTGCACGAGAGAAGCCCAAAGGATCAGAATAGAAAAACATTTGGATCCTGACTTTGTATCACCTGATTCTATTACTTTTTTGGTAGAAGGTAATAGAGATAAGGTAATCAAAAAGACACCACTATTATTAAACATTAATGATGAGCCTAAAACCTTTAGTGAAGCAATGGCTTCAAGAGATCTGACTTTTGGAAAGAAAGGCATGAATGATGAAATAGGCACCGATAATGTTTAACGATAAGTGGGTCTTAGTGGATTTGCCCTAAAGGATCAAAACCTATAAACCAAATGGGTATTTGAAAGAAATATAATTAGGATGGATCATTACGAACCTTTAAACAAGATTAGTTGCTAAAAGGTTTACCTGAAGGCATAGATTATTTTGATACATATGCCCTGGTAGCTAGAATAACATCAATAAGAATTCTTTTTCTTTAACTTCTATATTCCAAAATTACATATGCATCAAATGGATGTAAGATTGCTTTTAAATGGTGATTTGAAAAGAAGAGGTATACATGGAACAACTGAAGGCTTTGTGCTAGGAAATGAAAACAAAGTATGTAAACTTGTAAAATCTTTGTATGGTCTTAAACAGCTCTAAACAATGGCATGAAAAATTTGATTGACAATTATGTCCTTTGGTTTCAAACATAATACTGCTGATAAATGTATTTATATGAAGTTTACTAAGGATTATGGAGTAATAGTTTGTCTATATGTTGATGATATGCTTATATTTGGAACCAACATGCTTGGTATAAATGAAACTAAAAAGTTTATGATTTCAAAATTCAAAATGAAAGACCTAAAAGAGGTTGACACTATTTTAGGAATTAAAGTTACCAAGCATGAAAAGGGGTTCATTTTAAGCCAATCTCATTACTTAGAAAAGATATTGAATAAGTTTCAATATCTTAAGATAAAAATTAGCACCATGCGATCCACAGTAAAAAACTTGTTAAAAACAATGGTAGATCAGTGAGCAATTGGAGTTATGCAAGTGCTATAGGAGCTTGATGTATGCTATGCACATTAATACAAAGACACGACATTGCACATCTTTGTGTGCAAATTATCAAGATTTACAAGTAATCCTAGTACGATGCATTGGGAGGTATAGGAAGAGTTCTTGGGTATCTAAAAGAACTATAAGAATGAATCTATCATACGCGAATTGTGTGATGTACTAGAATGCATTCGGATCCCAAAAATTTGGATAAATGTGGCTAATTGATAGTGTTGCAACTTTGGTTGGATATTTACACTAGCGGTGGTGCTATAAGTTGGGCATCAAAGAAATGAGCACATCTCACATTTCTCTGATGGAGCGAGTTTATAGCTTTGAGAAGCCTGCGGTAAGGCTGATGGCTTAGAAATATTTGTTAGAATTTGAATTGTGGCCCTGACCTATGCCACTGTTCCATACCTTTATTGTGATAGTGAGGCTACTATGTCTAGTGCTTATAATAATGCTTATAACGGAAAGTCTAGACATATTAGCTAAGACATGATGATGTTAGAGAATGAAATCTCTAGTGGTACCATTACATTATTATATATTAAGTTTACTTGAATGGTGGCTGATCCTCTAACTAAATCATTATCAAGAGACAAAGTGTGGAGAGACCGACGGGAGTATGGGACTAAGTGAAACCCATAAAGACACCAATAATGGGAACCCAACTTTTGATTACCAAAAGTGATCTTAAAGTTCAATGGGTAATAACAAGTTATTGTTGTGTCTATTTAAAAACACTTTGAAAATGAGTTTCATACATAAAAGGTTAGTGCTTACTATTACAACAAGAGGATGAGTTATGCTCTTAATAGAATTCTTTTATGTCTAAAACAACAGGGACATTGGAAGAACATCTACCTATGTGAATATGAAGTGGTGTCGACTATGAGAGTTTTAAGGGTTTTTATTCTTGTACACATATTCACAGTTATGGATGATTAGCATGGCCGTTATAAGTGCTAAGCCTGTTATAAACTTCTTTAGGAATGAAATAAATATGATGTGTGTTGCATTTTTTTGATTCTAATAAAAAAACCGTGGTTTAGAAATCTAAAGGACACCACTATTTCATTAGCATCATAAAATACTTACACTAAGTGAAGGTTAGGCTGATGAATACCTTCATTTATGCATCACATTTAATGTGAATGTATTTTCATAACCTACTAGTGGGGATTGTTAGTAGTTTGTTAATATGGGAAAAACAAAGAAGTCAAAATAGTAAAAATACATTTAGTGCATATAAATAATAAAGTGCCTGCAAATACAAATTAATAAAAGGTGTCAAGTGGACCAATTTCCTATGCATCTCATATAGGGATTATAAGGAATTATTAATAGTCTTGATAGGGCACTTGGGCATCTTGGGCTTTGAAATTAATAATTATTTTATAGAAATTAATTAATTATTAATTTCGAATTTAATAGACAGTTATTCTGACTTTTAATTAAACAGTTATATCAATTTATTTAAATAGTCATGTTTATTCAAATAAGGTTATGCACATTTAAATTAAAAGTAATGTCCTATTAAATAGTCATCTCTATTTAATTAAATGGTCATGTATCTATTTATAAAATATATATTGCAATAATAAAAAAAAAGGTAACTAATTCATAAAAGTGGGACACACGAAGAAAGTTTGAGGTTTTATTGTATCACAGGATGCTTGTTTGAATAAAACAATATTACACTCAAGATAGATTATCTGCACGCCTCAAAATAATTTGATTATTCTCCTCTCCCACAAAATTTCCAAGCTACCACTCTTTGAAGAAGTAGCCCAAATTGCTTCTTGTAAATATTGGAACAAATAATCTGAAATTGACTTTCTAGTGTTCTACATACCCAGGTACAGCAAATTGAAAATCCTGAAACCCCTCTAATATATTACTTAATAATAAATCTGCAATGTTTATAATTTTTAAACAACTATTTATTTTATTGAATTTTTTTTTACAAATCATTTTTTTTTTTACTTTTATTCATGTTTGTATATTATAATGTATTACTTTATTCTTACAAGGATTCGATTCTATGTTAAAGGATTTGATTTTGCATCATCTTGTGTGTTCATCCCGTCCCTTTATATTATATAAATCTTTTTTATATTAATAAAATTTGTAAATTCACTAAATGAATTTAACTTAATTAAATTATAAATTTACATTAAATATTTCATTTATATCATTAATCGTTTTCTTACAAAAAAAAAATACTATCACTTTATTTTTTTTTCATATTAATATTTTTATTTTTTACAAATACTTAAAATATATGTAATTAAATAATTAAAAAATCAAATATTTTGAAGGTTAAATTAAATACCAATCCATTAGCAGGTTGTAAATACGGGTTTGACTCGGCTTGGACCATAGACCTTATTACTTCAGGCCGGACAGCCCAACCCGATGGAGAACCCTATTTAGGTGTTTTTGATCAGGAAAAAAATAAAATAAAATATTCAAAATAGATATGGTTACTTACTTAAATTTGATTATGGACATAATATGTTAAAAAATATTTTTCTAAGTATAAGTTATGATTTTTTTTCCTCGAGTCATGAACTGTTTCTATTTTTAAAATATGCTACAGGTCCGAAGTTAAGCTCAATAAAATGTTTTTTTATTTTATGAAACATGTTATAAGAGTTGTGTAAAATTTGTTAGGATGTTAGAATATATTTGAATTAATTACGAATTAATCAATATAAGATAAGTATACATTTAATTATTTGTTTGGTCTAAAAAAATCAATCTTTATTTTTTTATCTAAATGTTTAGACAATAAATTTTTAAATAACTATTTTAAAAAATATATGTTTTTATTTAATTAACATAAAATGGATCTTGAGAGTTTCAATTAAGTAATAAAATATATAATTTTGTCACATTTAAATACTTAGTTTTTTCTTATAGAAAAAAACATTAAGAAAAAATCTATAAACTAAACATTTTTACTTTTTCTATTAAGTCAAAATTTTCCAAAAGTTTATGATAAATCATTAAAGGTTTTAAAAAACAAATATCTTTGAATGCGAGAATTTACTTTCAACAAAAAGAAAAAAGAAAAACAAACCCCACCTCAATTTCGAACCTATCATAAATTTATTATTATTATTATTATTATTATTATTATTATTATTATTTTAAATTGGTGCTAAATGAGACCTAATTAACCATTTAAGTTTATTGAACTGTAATATAACTACATAAAGGTGATTTTTTTCGGTTCATGAAATTCCACATCTAAGTTTTTTTTCCCTTTTTCTTTTTTCTTTTTTAACTAACCTTACCTCTATTATCTAAGGTATGCATTTTTTTTATGGATAAAGGTGCAAAAATCCCCTTCGAGTTTTCTCAAATATCCCACTTACACCTTAATTTTTTTTTATCCAAATAAGTCATAACGTTTTTACTCGAAGCTCAAATTAGTCCATACCATATCGTTAAAATAGTCAAATGATATTAAAATGAGATATTAATGTGACATCTATATGACACGAACCACTATTTCTCCCTTATCGAACCACATCGCATCCAGTTGGACCAAAGCATCCCAACTAGATTTTGGGATATGAGTCCCGGCCCAGATGGGCTAGCAGGAATTGGCAGATATTTTGGAGGGCCAGGACCGTGAAGTGCGGCCGAGATAAAATCCCGGGACTATTAGCCCTTAAGTGGCCCATGACCCATCCCGGGTTAGGGGCGGAAACGACCCGATGATTTTTTAATTTTTTAATTATTAATTTTTAAAAATGACATATATATATGACTTATTGGGATTTTTTTCTAAATCCTATAGTGACCATACTAATGAAGATGAAGATTAAGGGCATAGTGGATTTCATTTGAAACTTTGGATTTATAGTTTTTAAGATATAATTTATTTGTCACTTTAGTACTTTGAATATGAGCATATTTATTAGTTTTGTTTATTACACTTTGACATGTTTATGATTTGTATTTCATTTTTTATCATGAAACTTTGAACTTGATTGTGGTTGGTACTTCATTAATTCTAATTATTATGTGATTATAATTGGATTGCTTAATAGCTACTAGTTAGTTTGGTTACTCAAATTTATAATGATGTTTAACATTATTCACGTTTATTTAAGATTTTAAATATTATTATATTGTGTAAAGCTCCATCATTTATGCATTAACTATTATTAAACACTTGTATTTTGTTTTTTTTTATTTGAAGAATGAATAAATGAGATAAATTACAAATTTTAACATTTTTTTAAATTTTGGCTCGTTTTGGCCCACTTTAGCCCGTAGCCCGCATTGGCCGGGCGGTGACTAGTCAGGCTGGTCGAAAAATATGGGTCGAACTAGCCCGACCATTTTGGCTACGGCCAATAAGGCAGGGCCAACCCGTTCCGATATAATCCCGACCACCCAACCCAACTTACAACAATCTCACCCCAGTTCTAGCACTAGTACACTCACACAATTCGATGGAGAGTGGGGGATGGTAAATCCATTTATGTATGGAGGGATGCCTAGGTTCGTGATTTACTGGTTTAGGGTCGACACCCTCGGTTCACAGTGGATAATTTAAAGGCTTGGATGCGTTAGATGCGGGGAAGAGGATGGGATACGGGCTTGGATTCATTACATTTTTGAGAATAATGTTTCCCTGGCTATTTGTTCAATTCCACTATCAAAATCTCATATCTCTGATTCGTTGATGTGGCATTATTCAAACAATGGTTTATATACGGTAAAATCATGCTATAGAATGTTGACGGGTAGCCTTCCGAATCTAGGTTATATGCCTCTAGTTGGAAGAAGTGTTGAAATTGTTTCTTCCCCCTAAGTATTTCAACTGCTTATGGCGTTTGTGTAATAGTTGCATTCTGTATCGGTTGAACCTCTTGGATAAAGGTATGAACCTGTCAACTTGTTGTGTGTTGTGTGGGCAGGGACAGGAGCACTATTGGCATCTATTCTATGACTGCCCGTATTCGTCCTCGTGTTGGGCTGCTGCTAATGTTGATAAGCCGACATTGACCACTGATGAATTTCCTGTTTGGCTGCTAAAGTTGATTAATGTTCTTGATCCCGTTGTAATGTGTTCGATAGCAATGATTTTATGGTGTGTATGGAGGCAACGGAATCAGAAGTTTTGGGAGAACTCCTCTCTATCAGCAGTGAAGGCGATGGAGCTGGGGTATGTGTTTCTCCAGGATTGGCGTCGTGCCCGTGCTGGTGCATCTTCTCTACTTGCTTCAGTAGCTCATGGACCCTAACACGGTCTCGTCCGTTTAGAAGGCCGTTGAGTACAATGCGGATCACTGACTAATTTTACCGTGATTTATGGTATAGGTTTGGGTATGGTGATGCGAAGGAATGATGGTCAGTTTTATGCATGCAAGACGTTGTTGTTGCCCTTATCCTGTAGTGTCAAAGAAGCGGAAGCATTAGCACTTCGTGAGGCTCTTCTTTGGGCTTTTTCTTTGAAGTTGGTTGATGTGGAGTTTGAAACAGACTCTTTATTAGTTGTTAACAGTTTGTCTTCGCCTTTAGGCTTTGCTGCGAGATATAGGTTTTAATTTCGGATTGTGTGTGTCTTAGAGGTAAAGGTAATTACTCTATTCGGTTTGTAAAGAGGCAAGCAAACAAGTGTGCTCATGTTCTGGCTAAACATGCTTGTTTCAACGCTAGTCTCTACGAGTCTTTTGTCATCCCTTTTTGGCTAGAGGAGGTGTTTATTTCTGACTTATTATCTGCTTAATGAAGATTCCTCATTGTTTATCAAAAAAAGTACACTCACAAGCTCCTTTAGCACCCACCCAAACAATGATTTTAATTTTATTTTAACTCTTAAATTTTTTATTAAAAATTTATCATATTTAAATATGCTACTAAACAAAATTTAAAATTTATTTTCCAAAATATAAATAAACTATTCATTATTTTAATTTTAATTTTATATATAGTTATTTCATTGTCGCTAATGCCAAATTTGAGGCAAAATCATGTTCGACTTTCTATACGCACAAAAAGCATCAAACCTAACCCATACGTCTTTTCTCTCTATCATTTCTCATAAATTTTTTCATTTGGTTGCCCGATGCCTCCTTCCTCAATTTTTTTTTAATGAAACCCGTTTAAAAGGGATATAATGGAAAAACAATTGCCAATCTAACAACATTTATAATCTTAAAATATACTCACTTTAGACAAAATCACTATTTAATATGTCTTTCCACATTACCCCTAAATTTAGTACTTCGTCTCTTATTTTCTTATATTTTTTTCATTTTTTAAAGTTTTCTCCCTTCAAAACCTTAAAAATATGAACTTTGATTCTTATTTTCTTCATTTATCACCAAATAATTCTAATTTTTTTTATTAACTTAATCTTTATTTTTCTTATTTCCAAAGCATCTTTTAAGTTGAAGAATAAAAATAATGTGTTGTGAATAAACTATCCAATCCCAGACTTAGCTTTTTTAAAGCTCGTTCTCCCTTTCCTATATTACTTAATAATAAATCCAGCGCCAAAAAAAAAATTTAACAACTATTTATCTTGTTGAAATTTTGTTGAAATATATATATATATATTATTTTTATTTATTTTACTTGTACCGACTTGTGCATACTAGGTTGTATTATTTATTATTAAAGGATTCGATAATTGAGTTCAGGATTCGAACATAAATTATCCCTTGTATCCACCATTCCTTTATATTTATTCTATGGATATAAATTTTGAAAAAAAATGGCGATATTTCAATTATCGAATGGCCAAGAAATATCCTCATTTTTTTTTTATGTCAAAGCTTGATAGTCAAGGCATTTGCGGGATACGAAACTGTTCCGAAGGTGGGCAATGAAATCTCTTTAATATATTACTTAATAAGAATTGTAAAGTTTATTTTTTTAAACTAATAATTTATTTTATTGAAATTTTCGGACAAATCTTTTATATATTTGATGATCTTTTTGTTTTTAGCAGGAGCCCAGGTTAGGCGTGTGGGTCGTTGGGTTTGACAGGGCGCTAATGGGAATTTGAATTGGGGATCTTAGGATCTCGTTTGGGGTACGTGGTAGGGTCATTTGCAAAGGTGGCACACGTGCTGCGATTGTGGCGCTTTGCAAAAACAAGGGAAGAAGAGTCGCGAGGGCCGCGGGTGTAGCTCCCGATACCTAAGTCGGTTCTTTACGAGGAAAAGAGGAATTTGCTTGGATATGTATATCGTATATGAGTGCATCCCTCTCTCACTAGTTAGGGTGTATGTATTTATAATAGATGTCAAGTAGGTTAGCGGATAATGTCTGGGGATTTTCTCATTGGATGAGTTTTCTCTTATTGTCAGCATTAGATTTAGTAACGGATTAGTAAGAAGAGTTTATTTGGAATAATCTTCCTTCTTTATTGGGGAATGTCCAACTGACGGTGTTCTATTATTTTTTTTCTTTCCTTTATAATGGGATTTGATTGGATGAATAGAGTATTGTTTAGGGAATATTCAGGTATACGCCATTGGCAAAATATGGGTAGGTGGTAGGGTATGGGCTTCGATTTACCACGAGATGGTGCTTGAACCCAGTGAGCCGAGCCTCGTTGTTTGGGGAGCATTTATGGAGGGCGTGGGTGTTGCATGACCCACCACTCTTTGGGCTTGTAGTGGAATCTTTGGACCCATTTCTTTATCCTCGGTTGCCCCGGCCCTTGTGCAGTTGCATGGGCGAGTTTGTAATTCTTCTGCGAGCGGTTGCTATTTCCACGTGTCGCTTGGATCACGAGTTAATTAAGACGTCGGCGAATCCGCAGCGTTGTCGTTAATGATGGCTCTTTGGGTTTCGCGCTTGCTTTTTCATATTCCTCTCAGTTCCCCTTAGTTTCTCTTGCCAACCTCCTCTGTTTTGAGTTCCTCTGGTCATGCACCCTCCTTTTTATTTTTAGTGATCTTGTATTTCGGTTTCTCCTAAATCTTCATCTGCCTCTTTTGTGTCGGGTCTTTTTCTGGCGTTTTTCCTGGGCTGACTTCTCCCATCTCATTCCTGGGTCCGCTGCGTCTCCATCTCTTAAATGTTCTTTTTCGATTAGTGCAGCGAGGCTCTAGGGATTCAGGTTAATACGGTTAGTTTTCTTGTTCGACTACGTCATGGGTCGTCGTTCTTCTTCTTTGCGTGTGGCGATGACCCTTCCCTTGTTCTGGAGTTAGGCGGGCTAGGGATGTTCCCATTGATTCGGCCTTGGCCCGAACCTCAAAACGCTCTTTGAAGCCTCCGCTTCCCTTGGGTAGGGTAAGGAAAATAAACCTAATCAGAGCCTCCTAGAAATTCGAGATTACCTCCCGAAATTAAATACCGTTGACATCTTTGTGTGAATGTAGGACTAGTAAGGTTAGTCCTTCATATGGGAGTTATTTTTCTTTGAGCGTTCTCGACCTCCACGGTGTCAGAATATGGTCCCTTTGATGTTTTGACTCTTTATGCGACCTCAGTGCAGGATGGTTGTTTTTGAAGTTGCCTTTGTATTGGCCTTCGTTTTCCACTACACCCCTTCAGAAAAGGGGTTCTACAACATTTCAACATATGCCCGCTGACTAGCTCCCAATGGATCCCAGGAGGTATTTTGAAATGAGTCTATTGGCTTTTTAGGGATAGAGGCTCGTTCCTAGTGTGGCTTTGCTCCTTCGTCTTTAGTCGAAAGGACACTCTGGGGTTTCATTTATTTCTCAGCGCTGCGGAGCCCCTCTGGTGATCTCGGACCTTCCTTCTTCACATAGGTCATGGAAGGGGCAATACTTCTTTGTCAGAGGTTCCAACTGTGAATACGATCCTTCCGATAGAGACGACACCCTGGGTGTTCCAATGGCTTGGAGCACCCGATAACTGCCATTAGTATTTGCCTTGTTTTTCGGTGCCAATACAGAGGTGGCCAGCCACTTACGATTTTATATTTTCTTCATGTTCCCCAGGTGCTCGTCTTAACCTTAGCGCCGAAGATAATGTCGTAGCTCTAGCATTGGCGGAATGTCACACTTTCGTCCTTCACCTTGAGTTGATGAGTCGGACATTCTGGTCCATGCAGTTTGAGGTGCACGTTCCTGCCTTCGAGGCCCAGCCGCCTCCTTCCACCAGTCTCCCTCGAGACTCTTCTTTGCCACTCCCTACCGGGGGCTGGCAGTTCATTTGGGGGCGATGTCTCAAAAGCCCGGTGCGGAAAAATTAGGCTCCCTCCCCCCGAGAAGGACCGGCCGAGTTCGGCCGAGGTTCGAAAAGTGGAGCGTCTCTACTTCTCACGTTCGAGGCGGGGCGGGCGTCGTATGCGGCCGAGTCCCCTGGTTTTTAACCTGTTGCCTCCCTCCCAAGCGACGTAGGGGCAAAGAGTCTTTTGGGTGCGGCCGTCGACGACCGTTATTGATTATACTATCTTAGTATGGAATCCGCCTTGACAGCCTTGAGTCACCTCCTCCCAAGGTGGTGGCTAGAAGAGAAAGCAAAGCGAAGTTGATGAAATCAAGTTCTTTGCTCTCTAACCTTAGAACTCAGCGGCAGGCGCCGTCTCATCCATCCTCAAGGAGTCTGACCTTGGGAGGTCGAAAAGGCTGCCTGTTGATGAGGCTCTAGCTTTATCTTTTCAGGGGGTTGCCTCGGTAAGCCTATAATCGCGCTTACTTCCATGTTGGTTCTGTGTTGAGCACTGACTTCATGTTTGATATGCAAGTAGCCACCCATTTGAAGGGCCTGGCCGAAAAGGCCAAGCTAAATGAAAAGCATGTGAAAATCGCCCGGATTTATAAGGTGAAGGCGGCTTCTCCGCTACGGCGGACCGGCTGCGGGGAACGGCGCGACATATGAGCGGAAGTGGAGGCGCAGTACGATTTAAGCACACTTCATCGGCTCGGCGCTCGGGCGAAAGTAGAGAAAGGCAGTGGGAGTAACGACCGGCGGCGAAGGCGACCCGGGAGGTTCGAGGGGTGAGCTCGGGTTGTGCGAGAACAGATTTGGTTGAGACTTCGAGAGGGGTTGAAGTGCACTTTGGTGTGGGCTTATTTGGTCGGGAGGAATCATCACCTCCGGGCGGTGGGATCTTGAGGGTGGAGCTGCGTCTTTGACCCAGTGATTTGAGCGATAAGGGCTTCTTCAGGCGGCCAGATCACGAAGCTACGGGGAAAGGTGTTGCTAGAGGCTTTGCTTGCCGTGAGTCCTCCGGGCGAAATAAATTTGTGGAACGGCTAAGCGAGGAGTGTCGCCCAGTTGCGCAGCGGTCTCCATCCGGCAAGTTAGTGTGTGGTTCAGCGCCGGAGGATGAGGTTATTAGACAATTGCGGGATCAAGCCAGTGCTCAGTGGGCCTCTAGGTGGCTCGCTTTTCAACAGAAAGTCGTTCACGTGTACCTAGATCTGGACTTCAACTTCGACCTCCCAAGTGACGAAGAGGCGGAGGAATCTTTCTCTACGAACTATTCCCAAGAGCCTGATACTCCTGCTGAGGCCCGTTCCCATTCTTCATCGTCTGTTCCTTCTTCGGCCTTTGAATTCGGGGGACTCGTCTGTTTTCTGATGTCGACTTCTTTTAATTATTTTTTTATTTTTATATATATCCGTTTTCTTTATCGGGCACCGGGGCTGACATCTATAACCCCTCCTTTTGTGTATTCATTTTAAAGATTTGTGTTCTTCTTGGGATGCCGCTATTTTCTTCACGAAGCGTATGACTTTGAATTGAGGTTCGGCTTGACTAAGGCTCGTCTGGCGCATCGTGAGATTTCGTATGCTAATGCACTCGGCGGGTTCCGGGTTGTAAGGTTGGTGTAGGTGGAGCTCGTCAGATTGGGCCTATGATCTTCGTCGTCTGTCTTGCATGTGTTGACCTGGTTCCTTAGGCTGCACGTCTTGTTTGTGGTTGAGGTCGTCAATGCGAGGAGGCGGGTGAGGCTTCGTCCCCGCGAACTTATGGGCAGAGCTCGTCAGCGCAAACTGTTGATTAGAGCTTGTCCATGTGTGTTGAAAGGGAGAGCTCGTGCGAGTGGCTTGTTGGGGAAGAGCTCGTGTGAGTTGAGGGAGACTCGTGCGGAGTGAAACATTGGTAAACCGTCCATGTGGATAGTTAGCGGGGAGCTCGTTCGTGCAGCAGAAGGGAAGAGCTCGTCGGAGTGAATTAATGGCGGGGAACTTCGTCCATGTGGTGAAGGGAAGAGCTCGTCTGAGTAAATAGTTGGTAGGAGCTCGTCCATGTGAATTGAAGGGAAGAGCTCGTCAGAGTGAATTGTAAGCAGGAGCTCGTCCATGTGAACTGAAGGGAAGAGCTCGTCAGAGTAAATAGTAGGAGCTCGTCCATGTGTGTTGAAGGAAAGAGCTCGTCAGAGTAAATAGTAGGCAGGAGCTCGTCCATGTGAACTGAAGGGAAGAGCTCGTCAGAGTGAATTGTAGCGGGGCTGCGTCCATGTGAACAGGAAGGCTCGTCGGAGTAAATAGTAGAACTCGTCCATGTGTGTTGTTGAAGGGGAAGAGCTCAAGTCGGGTAAAATAGTAGGCGGGAGCTCGTCAGTAGCCAGGCTGAAGGGGAAGAGCTCGTCGGAGTGGTGTAAGCGGGGCTCGTCCGTGTGGGCGAGGGAGAGCTGGAAATCGATGTGAATAGTTATTGGCGGCTTCGTCCATGGTGAAGGAAGAGCTCGTCGGAGTGAATTAATAGCGAGGCTCGTCCGTGGCCCGAAGGGAAGAGCTCGTTAGAGTGAATTATGCGAGCTTCGTCCATGTGAAGCTGAAGAAAGCTCGTCGGAGTAAATAGTAGGATCTCGATCCATGTGTGTTGAAGAGGAGAAGAGGCTTGTCGGAGTGAATTGTAGCGAGGCTCGTCCATGTGGCCCCGAAGAGAGCTCGTCGGGTAAATAGTAGGAGCTCGTCCATGTGTGTTGAAGGGAAGAGCTCGTCGGGCGTCAAATAGTAGGTAGGAGCTCCCGTGAGCCCGAAGGGGAAGAGCTCGTCGGAGTGGCTAGTGGATACTAGTGGCCCGTAGCCTGGTGGCGTTCGCCGAATGCGCGATATTACTGAGGCGGGACTGACTCTTGAGCGTGGTTGTGCGGAGTAGATGGGCTCGATCAAAGTGAGCAAAGCCCCGGGCTCCACGGCTCGGCCTTGTAGTGGCGTTTAAAGCCGAAGATAAATGATATAACTGGTACAGTCGACTCTTGAGCGCGTGGCTGTCTTGAGTAGATAGGCTCGTCAAGAGTGAGCAAGCTGGGCTCCTGGCGTTGTGAAGCACCCAGTGGCGTTTAAGCCCAGAGATGAGGCGGCTCTCTTTGGTAGTCGACTCTTGAGGCGTGGCACATGAGTAGATGAGCTCGTCGAAGTGAGCAACTGGACTCCTGGCGTTGTGGCCTTGGTGGCGTTTAAGTAGAATGGCGCGATCTCTTGAAAGTAGTCGCG
Organism: Tetrastigma voinierianum; assembly: GCA_016808115.1. NCBI lineage: Eukaryota > Viridiplantae > Streptophyta > Magnoliopsida > Vitales > Vitaceae > Tetrastigma > Tetrastigma voinierianum. Next base: position 193,232 of record JAEQBH010006791.1, read on the forward strand.
ACTCTTGAGGGCGGTGTGTGGCTGTGCGAGTAAGATGAGCTCATTAAAGTGAACAACTAGGCTCCGTATGTGGTGGCGTTTAAAAGCCGAATGGCGATATAGCTGGTGATCGACTCTTGAGCGTGGCATGTGCAGAGTAGATGAGCTCGTCAAAGTGAGCAACTAGGCTTGATTCCCGCTGAGATATGGCTTGCGAGGAATATCCACGTTATGGTACTATTTCTCTTCTCGATTGTATGCGGAGTTATTAAAAGGTGCGATGCCCATAGTCCCTATGGAACTCGCAATACTTGGTGTTATCTCTTGTAGCGGGATCTAATTTCATCTGAGTCAGCCATCTCAGGAACTGCTCGTTTCGTACTTCATGTAAGACTTGTGACACCGAGACTGTTAGGGGAGTGAAGCGCTGAGGCGAGTAACGTTGTCGTCTTTCATATTGTGGTGGGCCTAGATGATCTCTGAGGTTCCCCCGCCTTTTAAGGGATCGTTCTCGATCTTTTCCTGAGGATTTTCCCTGGTCGGCTTGTCTCTTGGGGCTCCGTCCTCGTCGTCTGTCTGTCGCACCTTTCTCTTTGCGAGTGGAGGAGCTCTCCCTCTTCGATATGAGGGCTTCCTCGCCGTTTATATATTTTTCTGCTTTGGCGAGGGTTTCGGTATGCCTTGAGGGTTCTTGAGATAGAGAACATCGGAGTCCTTTAGTTGTACTCCTAACCACACGTAGAAAGTTGTGATGGCGAATTTTCGCCGAATACGTCTATCTTGAGGGACTCGGCGTTGAATCTTTGCACGTATGACTTGGACTTTCTGCCGAGCCACCTTGGCTGGTCGATAGATGGTAACTTCGGCTTTGCAGCGTCTGGCTCCGATGAAGTGGGAGGCGAGCGCAATGGATAGTTATGAGCGAAGAAATTGTTAAAGGGGGATTACATTTAAGCCGGGCCATGCCGTTTGGGCCTTTTTAGTGTAGTGGCGAAAGCCCTGCACCGTACAGGGTCTTGATACCTATGTAACTCCATTTGATTCTTGTAGGTGTTGAGGTGGTCGACGGGATCCTTGATTCCGTGAATGCCGCAATGGCATTACGAGATTTTCTTTAGGTACGGTAGCGTAGCACCTCGGCTGTGAAGGGTGATTCGGTTTGTACCAAGGTATCCATAGTGTATGGGGCGCGTCAGCTGACACCTCCTTTACATGGTTGAGCTCACATTGAAGACTCACAAACCTTTGCTCAGCCAGCGCTCTTTACGTCTAGGTGGGGCGTGATGTGGTTCTTAAGTTCGACCGTCTTCCGTGCAGCCGTTTTCTTCCTCCTTGAGGGCTAATTGTGGTCCATGCCCCGGCCCGACTAGACTCGCCTGCGCCCGACCTCAAGGTGTACCATGAAGCGTATCGTCATGTGGGGGGGACATTATGACCTTCCACGGGTGCATCGTGTGTCTCAGGTGGATGTTGCATTTTACGGTAAGGCTGCTCTAACTCTTCTATCGGGCGTTGGTTGTCGGCGGAGTGCTTCCCGCCGTTATTGGCTGCATTGCCCTAACGGCGGGGAGGCTGCGTCGCGTCGCCGGTGGATCCCGCATCCTTGGAGCGTTGCTCCTACTTGTGTTACCCAGTGATACCATGATGGCGAATCGATTATATTTGTATAAACTGTCGTTCCACATGGCTTAGTATGTGATGATACTATTTTTAAGGCGGGGTACGGGCGCATGGGGGTCGTTAGGTTAGACGAGGCTGGCAATAGGTTGAATTAGAGGATGCCCGAATCGTTTGAGGTACGTGGTAGGGTCCATGCAAAGATGACACAACGTGCTCGATTGTGGCGCTTTTACTGC